>JUFY01033656.1:0-15831 GCA_001855655.1 Leptopilina clavipes
GTGGTCACTGATTCACGAATAGATACAGTCTGATTTTTAAAATTCAAAACGGCTAATTTGATTGCATATATTAATTTTAAGGAAATATTTTTTTATTATTATTAAATTTAGAGAAATATTATTTTTATTTTATTTAATATAACTAAAATAATATTAATTATTTAATACGACTTAAAAAATTGTAATTATTACCTTTTTAATAATAGACGTTTCTTCAGGGTCAAAGAATATAGTTTGAAATAGTTCTACCTTTGAAAAGCTTTTTTATACTTACTTCCTAATCTGCAAAAAATAAAAAAAATATTTTATAACCTTTTCCTGACTTGCATGACAAAGATAAGTGTAAATCCATAAAAATATATGTAATTCTTTAGATAAAAATTTTCGCTTATTTTATTTTTTTTTGACAAAAACAAAATTATTTTAAAATCCACATTTTATTTATTTTTTATTTTTATAATTGGTATATATTTTGCATTAGTATTTGAGTAGAAGACAATGCAGGAAAAAATGCACCTCCAGTAGAAATAAGTTAATTAACAATATAATTATTTATTTATGAAATTTTCGGTAATAATAAACAGTAATAATTATTATGAATAATAATTACGCGTAAGGAGACTATTCACGTTTTCAAAAATTTTTTTAATTCCTTATTTAATTTTTAATATTACAGTATTGACAATAACTTTGTTGTGCTTAATTATTTATTTATTTATTTTTTTTTTAAGGAAACCTACTATTATATTTTACCATTTGACGAATATTGAGAGTCGATAATGAAGTGTTACTGCTTATGATAATAATGATTGAGCAACCAGTCCAATTGTCCAAATGTCGTTTGGGCAAGTGAGCAAACTGTTTGCTTAATCATCCAAACTCGCAAAAATTCCTTTAGTACTAGGGGGACTTAAGATTGTATAATTTAACGTGGAATAGTTTTTAAAAAAATCTTATTTGTTTTGTAATGTCGTCCTAGTTTAATAGAAACAATTCACCGACTATAACTGAGATTTGAAACAAAAACTGTGTTAATTTGCACGCGACAAATTTTTTCCATGCAAGGAGGTAAACATTTTTAAAAAGCTCCTTCACCCTAGAGGTGTAGAAGGTACATTTGCCAAGTTTAACTGTCTCAACAAATTTTCCTACCCTCCTTTTTTTTTTTAATTTTTTAGTCTCTCCTAATTTAGAAAGGAGAGACGTCGCGTCAGGGAAATGTTTTTGCACAGTGCTATATTTAAGGTAATTCAGAAAGAAAAGCAACGAGGAGGAGTTAAACTTCTAGAGGTTGGGACAAATATTTGCCCAGCATCCTTAGTCAAACGTGGGAGAGAGCACAAGCGCCATGAATCAATGTTCATCCGGCGTTGCGCGTAAATATTATCTTCATGGTCTTTTTTCGAGTCTTAAAAGCAGAGCACGATACTCAGGAGAGAAACGATCTTGACACAACATGCTATGTGAAATATTCCTCTACTTTAGCTGACGCAGAGCAGAGAGGAAATCTAATGTACTGTGATTAACTCCTAGGATAAATTTTTCTAGGGTTTCATATGAAGACACCTGATTCCAAATTAATGAAATCCGTACAATTAATTCCACACGTTGATAGAGAAAGAAAAATTGTTGTAAATTTTTCAACAGTAATTGGTAAAACTAATTAAGATATGCCATCAATGATAAATAGACATTCTTATCTCTTTGCATGTAGGGATGTATTTTTCTTTTTTTCATATTCTTTTAGAGTACTGTAGTCGGTTCAATTTAGCACTTCAGTGCCTTCACTGTGAGGGTTCGCTGACGGGTCAATATTCATGTTATATTTAGTCAGCAGTTTGATGCTGTTTCTTGTTGAAATATCCGTCACCTGCAGTTTGTCAGTTGCTGGAGGAATAGAAAAAGAAAGGGTAAAATGTGTGAAGCGGAGCAACTCTCTGCTAAACTTGTCTGGTCAGAAACTTCCTTATCTACTTAAGTTGGTGTATTCTCTAGTGGAAAAGACCGGCTATTGTCAGACTCAGGAAACGCGTATTGGACCAACAAGTTTTCTCATCCACTTAGACAAGCATTGTGCTCGGCAGTAGTGCGAGTTGAATTTGGTCAGGCGGAGCGACATTCTCTTATAAAATTGTCGCGCATCAACTGCTTTATTTTATGTTTTCAATTTTAAACTTCCATTAAGGAAGGGATCCTACTTTAGACGGTTCGAAAAATCAATTCTTTTTGCTTCAAGCTTCAAGCTTATTCGGGAATGTTTAACCAAAGTTTTAGAGACCTATTTTTCTTTGATCTTATGTTTCAGAAAAGAATTGCGATCTCCATCTTTCCTTACAAAGTTAACATGATAATTTAAATAAGATGTTTTATTTTAACCAGCAAATTGAGACTATAATGACTCTTTAATTCCCAATTGGAATAAATATATTTAAAAATTTAAATTAGTTTTTGCTTCTCTAATCGTAAAAACACAATTTAAAGTTTTCAAAGTTTATTAATTTACTATTTTCTATTCTTGATTAACTAATTATTAATTTATTCTAATCCCTAAAGAAGAGTTATAATTTTATAACAAAGTTTTCCAACACAGTCATTAAAAATAGTTTAAAAATTGTAGCATTCCATTTCAATTATAATTAATTTTACTTTTTTAAAGTTTATTAATTTTTTATTTTCTATTCTTTATTAACTAATCATTAATTCATTCTAATCCATAAAGAAGAGTTATAATTTTATAAAAAACTTTTCCAACACAGTAATTAAAAATAGTTTAAAAAATTGTAGCATTTTATTTATATTTTTCCAAAGCAACTTTTTCCAACACAGTTATTAAACATAGTTAAAAAAATTGTAGCATTTTATTTTTTAATTACATGCTTGACGATTATAAATGTTCTCCGCTGTTTCCATGTCAACGTTCGAATTATTCATGTCTGAACAGATAGACGTCTAAAGGACGAATTCGTCAAGTACTGCGGACGGGCGCTATTTATACCTGCGCGACTTTCAGTAGTGGGGGAACTGGGGCCTCTCTTCACCGTTCGTTCTTCACCACATTTATCTTTCATCCCGTATTGAGGTTGATGATGTTTCAAAAGCAGCTGAATAATTTAAAAATCATTGTGCTAATTCGTTCCTTATTTTACTAATTACCAAATTCGTGAATTCTGATCTGAGACACAGTCAACAGTCCAGTTTCTAATTTTGTCGTTTCCCTAATCCCTAAGGAAAATTAGAGACGGCCATCTGGCAGTGCCATTCCATACAATTCGTTCCGGTACAAGTGACCGTCAGCACAAGTGCAACGCACCATTACGTCATGGTGTATAGCACAAAGCAATAAGGGCTTATGATAAGATCACCCGCACTACCTGCAAAGGTGACTAATAACGATTGAAAAGTACACTTTGCCAGAAGCAATTTCTGATGTCACGAACCCTCAATATTTTATAATAGGCAATTTTCCCTCTACTTTTAAGTTAAGGTAATTTTCAAACTATTGAATCATATATTTGCAAACTTAAACTTTAGCAAAGAGATTAAGAATAAATTAATTGCCATTACGAATATTGAATTAACAATTTCAGATCATAAATATTATTTCCTGGTAAAATTTAGATGCGAATAAATAAATACTTAACTTACATACAAATGTTTCTAAATTCAGTACACAGCATCGTCTCAACATTTTTGGTTTAATTAATTAACCAAGTTAAATCGGGAAAAGTAGGGAAATATTATGAGCTCTAAGATTGAGGTTTATTTTTAGTTGATAAAATATAGATTTGTTGTTTGTTTATTCCTTTTTGTTAATTGGCAAAATTGTATCATCATCTATTTTTTTAATTGACATCAATCGAACTTCTCCTCGACCTTATTCCCTAAAAAAATTGACACCTAAAAATGTTGCAAATTATAAATAATAATTTTATTTTAAAAAAATATGTAAATTTACATTCGATATTCTATTTTAAAGTTATTGACAAAATTAGTTCGTTACTCTTGTTAACAATTCAAATGTTTTTCTTTTTCATTCTTATTTTAACTTAGTGTGTTTGCTTCTTCTTAACTTAACAGCCAAAGGAAAAATGATTTAATGCATAAATTCAAAAATTTCTTATTCATGAAAAGAGAAATTTCTTTTCATGTTTGTTAAAAACCTGAAAATAATGAGAAACATGATAAAGAAAAATAGAAGAGATTTTTATTATGATATTCTTGTTTGGAATATTCGAGTCGCATTTTTTTGTACTTTCTAACTTAATATTAAAAAAATTAATATTAAAATAATATACCTCCCAAGAAATAAAATATGAATTTTTAAGTCTGAGAATTATTTCGACAGACGTAAGAAATTAAAAAATATAAAATGAAACACAAATACAAAAAAGGTTTTTTTATATTTATAAATAAAAAAAAATTTTTCAGGTCAACTTTTATTAAAAAAAAAAGAAAAGAAATACTTTGAATAACGTTGAAAATTATGATTCCAGAATTTTGTTCCCTGCAAAGACAATTTATATCCCCAAATGTGACTCGGCAGTAAAAGTTAAAAAATTTGACCCCGAAGCTGTTTCAATTAAATTTTTATTTCGTCGATTTTGTTTTCCGAAGCTGTACTTGAAGCTAAACAATGAATAACAGCCTACTTAAATTTTCAACGATCCATTTAAGAGTTAAATTTTTTTTTTAACCGTGTTGAATAAATTTCTCCTAATAGTAAAGGCCGAATCGACTTTTTTCCGTTGGAGAGGACGTTCTACTTTTGGGTTTAGTGACCTGCATCATTGATTTGCCATTCGCGCAAGGAGGCATTTTTGCAACAGGTGATTATAACACCTGGTGTGTAAATTTGAGTGTCACTTTTATTGCTTCCTGTTTCGAAATCTACTTTCATTCTTTAAATTTATAGCCATAAATATTTATCACTAAAACTTCGTCTTCTTTGTTTGAATTAGAAATATTGTTCTTTTAAACAAAGGGTAATTTTTTGTCAATATTTAAAACGTAGGTAACAATACAAATATTGACAAAAAAAAAATTCGAATAATGCAAACTTGCTTCAATGTTGCTAAGTAATATTGCCGCAAGGTTTATATGTTTCACTCTGGAATCTTGTATTGTAATATTGGCGAAAAACTAACGCAATGTTTCACAGTAATTTTCCTGTAAGATTTCGGCAAACTTACGATCTAATATTGCCGAAAAATTACCACAAGGTTTCACAGTAATTTTGCTGTAAAGTTAGATCGTAAGTTTGCCGAAATCTTACAGGAAAGAGTTATAATTTTATAACAAAGTTTTCCAACACAGTCATTAACAATAGTTTAAAAGTTGTAGCATTTTATTTCAATTATTATTAATCTCAATTTTTCAAAGTTTATTAATTTTTTATTTTTTATTCTTTATTAACTAATTATTAATTCATTATAATTCATAAAGAAGAGTTATAATTTTATAACAAAGTTTTCCAACACAGTCATTAAAAATAGTTTAAAAATTGTTGCATTTTTTTATATTTTATCAAAGCAACTTTTTCCAATTTAAGATTCCAGAGTGAGAGTATAAACCTTGCAGCAATGTTACAGTGCAACGTTGAATTATAATTGCAAGGAAGATTACGTGCTGCCTGGATAAGGAAATTTTGAAGAAAAAATTATTCCACTTGGGAATGAACAATTAAAAAATGAAATAACCTTTCATTGTTATGATTCTTGATGGTGCTCTTGAAATAATATACGACAATGGAATCTCGAGTTTGATTTTTCTGCGAAAAAAAAGTAGACCTTGTGACGTATAACAATCGTGAACTCCTATACTTTGTTGGCGCACACTCGACTAATTCAATTTCTTTTTATTTTACTTTTTTGCGCCTACGTTTGCGTTCCTGTAAAAGGGTCGCCAGAGGGCGGTTTGCCTTTGCGGAAAAGTGGAAACTGCCGCCGCTGGCACAAATACAATTACCAGAACTCGTGAAAACGGGGGAATAGGATAGAAACGTGCCCCGTCGAACTCACTCTCCTACTATATACATATATATATATATATATATATAGTGGCGAAGGGAAAAAAGAGTGAGCGGAATGAAAAGTAATAGGGCGGGAAACGAAAACGCGAAAATGCCAGAAGTGCCTGGGAACGCGCGATTTAATTGCATTTGCATTTTTACCCAGTCGTCCTCGTGCTACTTTACGAATCGCGCATCTAGTTTGCGAGGCTTGTTTCTTCGACTTGCTGCTGGCTTAACATAAAAATGTTGTTTTCAAATTGATTTTTCGAAAGGAGAGCCGCGACTGTTTCTCTAGAGCTCTCTCTCTCTCTCTTAAGCCTATGGACACACTTGTAAACCTGAATCTCAATTTTATTTCATTCCCCTTCCTCCTCTTCTTCTAAATAAATGATAAAACAATTCCAGTGCGTTCTAAAAATTTATTGCTCCTAAATAAGAAAGTATAACTACTCCTCTAAATATAAAAACACTTCCAGTTTTCCATTTATCTCAGAAAAATAATCAACTGCTTTGTGGAATAAATGAATCAAAGACCGGGAAAGTAATTCTCACCTTTAGGAGCACTTGTCGTTCTTAGGTTTGCTTAACCTGAACGATCGTCCAAATGGTTTGGACTCGCGCCATCTTTATTTTCTGACGCAGTATTTTCCCACTCAGAATATTTTTGTCTTTTTCTTTGTAAATAAGTTGTGAGATAAATTATGAAATTAACTAAATTAAATCAAATTTACCTGCCAGTTCGTAGGAGAGTTATAATTTTATAACAAAGTTTTCCAACACAGTCATTAAAAATAGTTTAAAAATTGTAGCATTTTGTTTCAATTATTATTAATTTCAATTTTTCAATGTTTATTAATTATTTTGTCGAGGTCATCGGGGTAAGTGCTTCCTGGTGCATAAATTTGGATGAGAATCCCGAATATTCAAGAACACCAAAAAGACGATGATTTCTCTTTTGTTTTGGAACTGTCAAAAAAAATAGGCGACTGTTATATTGCTAATTGGAGACTTTAATCAAGAGCAGCGCGCTTGGATAATGTGGCGCTCTGTTTGACCGACCTGCGAAGAAAGCGCTGTTAAGCCAAGGCGGCCTGTCAAAAAAGTCAGCCATTTAATTATTCATTCTCGTGTTGATGGTTCTTGTTAGTACATCACGCTGTTTAAATATGTAAAATACAATAATTGTAGTAAAAATTAGTGCCATGATTACTGCTATTTTAGATAATAATTCGCTTTTACAAAAGAACTTTAATGGTTGAAGAGAAAAAATTATAAAAAACAAATTTTTATTTGCGACGCAACTGCAGGTGTCTTCTTAATGGAAAATCAGTTTACGATCTTGAATTTTTAAATATAAAAAAATTATGACTCCGAAAAAAATTTGTTAGGGAAAATCAATAAAAGTGGATTTTAGATTTACTGACAAAAAAAGAATTATACTTTTGTGCATAAAATGTTTACTGGAAGGCTGTGAACGCTGAGTGAAGAGCCTTGAAAATCAGAAAAACCCATTGACTCTCTTGATGATAAAAACGAGCACCGCTTTCTTTTTATTGATCTGTAAAAACTCCATAAAAATTCTTATATCGGACCCGCATGTACATTTACGTATGAGAATAGAGAGACAATAAAATCAACCCCCTCCCTCTTTTCTCAACTTTTACGAACACATTTTTTTGATCATTTTACAACATCTCTAACGTTTGGAGATTGCCAAAATCAGGGAGAATTAAATTTATTCCATAACGGAAAGTTTCCCTCCTTAATTCCCGAAAAAATTATGGAGGAAAATTTATTATTGTTGTAGACTTCCTTTCCCGAAGAAAATTAGAAAGATTTATTATCCAATGATGATCTTGTTGTGGACTTCCTTTCTCGATGAAAATTAGGAAGATTTATTATCCAATGCTGATCTTGTAGACATTAAACGTTGATAGTTTGATTTACAAATTATTAAATTTTGATGCAGGTGGAGGATTTAAGGGAGAAGGGGTTCCAAGGACTTTTAGACCAGAAAGATCCAATTGGAGGATTTTCCATTTTTTTTATATCTGGAGACTTGATGACAGTTGCCGGAAACTGAAATTCTTTGCACTTGTATAACAAGCACGTTTCCCTTTCCTTTTAGGTGAGATCTTATGACCCTAATTCTGCTCCCAATTGAACAGGACATAAAACTAAACTTTATGGATCCTTTTGCTATAGGTCGACGTTGACTAGTTCCCTTGCTTGTTCCCTTCAAGAACCGTCACATTCCTGCGAGTGACTTAAGAATTAATGACAGTCTCTTTTATTCCCTTGCTAAAACCTTTCAGGCGAATAGTGCCTAAAACATTCCCGTGGAATATTAAAATCTATTTAGAAGTCATTTAGCTTTTTGGATTGATCTAACTATTTTCGTAAGGCTGATGATGACGTCTTGCTTTGAGTCCCTAACAAGTCTCCCTAAAATGTTTAGGTTCGTTCCTCCTATGGCGACTATGATGATCGTCAGCCTAGATCAACTCAGCATTTCGAAATCTAATTAGTAATCCTAATTACTGGCTAATTCGGGATGATAGATTAATGAAGTACCGATTGCAGATGCTTTGAGTCCCTAACAAGTCTCTCTAAAATGTTTAGGTTCGTTCCTCCTATGGCGACTTTGATGATTGTCAGCCTTGATCATCTCAGCATTTCGAAATCGAATTAGTAATCTTAATTACTGGCTAATTTGGGATGATAGATTAATGAAGTACCGATTGCAGATTGATTGGGAACATATTTTGGATTTGAATTTCCGTCGGTATTAATTTTTCTCTTGAATATGTTGTGAGAATTTAGAAATAGACAATCATCTAGCTTGTTGGACTTGTTCTAACTATTTTATTCGTATGGCTGATGATGACGTCCTGGTTTAAGTCCCGAACAAGTTTCCCTAGAATGTTCAGATTCGTTCCTCCTATAACGACGATCATGGGATGATCATCATCCTTGATCATCATCCCAGCACTTCGAAATCGAATTCTCCGACAGATAAATTACTGGCTAATTCCAGTTGCGACATTAATTAACTGCCATTTGCAGATTCACCTGGAACGTATTTCGGATTTGTATTTCCCATCAATATTAATTTTTCCCCCTTTCAATAAATGTTGTGGTAATTGAAAAAAGAGACAAACTATTTATTTTACAGTTTTGGTATCTAATTGCCTACTCGAAGTTTAGATTGTTACGCACTTTCGCTCTTCAGTCGTTCAATTGTGAACGAGGAAACCCGTTGAGGAGAGCAGAATGAGAGGTCTGAGAGTAATTGCAATTAGAGTAGCAATTTCGACGAGACGTTATCACGATCCATCCTCGAGGATATGCTTGGGATTCTGCGATCCGCAAAACGAATCGTTTCTGGTAATTGAATCGACCATAATGCGTCACTAAGAGTAATTACGCGGTCAAGCGCCTCGCTCATGAGCCCTCTTCAATCGACCAAAGAGTCATTATTCGTTATATAAGAATGAAGTACTCCATTTGTACGAAATGTGCCACTGCGAGAATTCTGACAAGCCTGCGCAATTTTTCATTTGGAACACACGCTCTCCATAGCCGTGGGAGGGAAAAAAAAACCTGTGATTGATTAAACAGATTCATCCCGCCGTGAATCAACAGTGGAAAAGAGCAACGTGACAACAAAATTAATAACCCCTCACGCTCCATATTCTATGTGTGCATATATTTGTGGGATATTTATCAATACCACTTTTTCAAATAACACATTGAATATATCAATTGTAAAATTACATTAACGTCTGTTTGAGTTCCATCATTCAATGTTGATGGCCAGGTTTCGAACTTTTAAAATTGAACAAAACGCTCCCGGCAAATAGGTGAAGACTGCTTGCATTCCCGTCGCATATTGATCGTTAACACACGGGAGCAGAGGGAAGGTTTTCAAAAGAGTCCAGAGAAGACTGAAAAGAACAGCTCAAAAAGAATTCGAGAACATTACTCCAGCCACTATGGGAAAGAACTTTCTACACGGGCCGGGAATTGGAGAGATTAAAGAGTGACGTAACAAAACCAATTCATAACACTTTAAAACAAATTTTACACTCATGCGATTTCCTGATAACAATTTTTGTTTCAAACTCGTGGAACAAATATTTCATCAAAAATCCCAACAATTTAGTCTCTTAGGTGTTTAATTACATTTTCCATGATGATGGGAGGATCTTTTAGTCTGATGCATTTTTTCCCATCAAAGTTATTTAATTCCATGATGATGATGATGGATTTTATCAAAGAAAGGTGGTAAACAAGAATGTTATCCTATTGTCTTTTTTTGTCCTTCGTTTCATTTTTCCAAGAGGAAAATCAACTGATCTTTTCGTCTCCCTTCACGTGTGGTAAGAAGTTTCTTTTCCAATTCAATTTTCTCGACCACTCTTTGCCCTCTATTTTCGCGAAGGATAGGAACAAAAATTCACTATCTTCTACATCAGTAGAAAAAAGTGAAGGGATCGGATATCTTGTGAATGTGATCCAATGAAGGTGAGGAGAGCGAGACTCTTATTCCAAGCGACACATCGATTTTTCATTGTCCGGAGACTTCCGCTTTGACAGATTATCCCCCTTGAGTGGATATTTACTACTTTTTATGTAACTTAGACACAAAAAAATGTTCCAAGGGAGAAAAGTTTCAGTCTAAATCAGTTTAACTACAGAAGGATTAAAAGAAAATTATAAGTTTCCAATTAGATGAAATTTCTTCTTCTTCTTCTTCTTCATCTTCTTCTTCTTCTTTCATTTTTTCACAGAAAGATTTGTCTCAATTCCAGACTGTCGGTTTTTGGGTTACTGGAATCATCTGCTTTGAGGTTGTCGCTGACAAACGTAGAATTGTTTTAGGATGTTGGAAGCTCTCATCGTGATGGCTAAGAGTTCGTTTAAGGTCTAAAGTTTTGTTAGTCGAGCTAGAAGTGTTTGCAGCGAAATTCAAACTAGAGGTCCGAGTATCGTTTTCTACCTGATGTCGCCTGGGGATATTCTCCTGTACAAATAATCGCATCGTCACGATGTTTGTGAAACTTAGAAACTGCCAACTCAAAATGGACATCCATTGTTGGAATTTCTTTTTTATGTAATTCCGAAACTTTCTACAGGATCCTAGGATCAGAATTGAACACAGGAACATTTATTAAAGATTATTCATATATTCCAAAATAAGAGGAGAAAAGCTTTTGTTGAATTCAAACTATGATATTCCATTTTTTTTTCCTAGGAAATATTCTCATCTTCTTTTTGGAATATGGTGGAAAGAATCGGTTCCAGGTATAAAGTAGTGTAAGTGTATCTCAAGTGGGGTTCGGTGGCAAAATATTTGAGCATACGCTACAAATGTTTGCTCTGGTCCTCGACATTGCGTAATAAAGCGGCAAAGCTCTTTTCCGATAATACCCTTCTCCGGCGCAACTCTGGCTCCTTCACCCAAAGACTACGTGCCATCATGTCTTCTACTTACACTCCTCTTTCTCTTTGACCCCTATTCAAGGGTAGACACTATCATCCTATCCACTGTACCTATCGCGACTAAGTTTCTCGGCTCGTCTTTTCTCCACAACTCTCCCGTCAGATAATTGCGTGATGTTAGTAATATCTGAAATTCCCTTCCTCGAATTACTAAAGACGCCTAAATCTAGCTCAACGAATTATGTCAAATTCATGAACGCATATTTGCAGACTGCAAAACATTATACTTGAGTTCTGGTACTGGAATACTGTCGAATTGTAGAATAATGGAGTTTGTAGGTGTATATGTAAAGCGCTTAACCTAGAGTACTGGGAAACTTCAACTAAAGATTATTGGAGACAACTATAAATAGAGAAGGAGATAAGAAAAAGACGCCATTAACGTTAAAGTTTCCAGATGGGATAATATATTCTCTGAAACTTCCAAGAATACTTCAATGGGAGCTTTGATTATTCCGATGGAATGTTTTTAGGACGATACTGAGAAAAAGGTTCCTAAATGTCTGTTTAGATTTGAACAAACGAAAGAAATATTTCCAGGAAAAACTTTCATTGATGACTACCAATCACCAACTGATGATGACTGGAATGATTCTTTGATCCTCTTCTCCTATTAAATTCCCCTAATCCCTACTGATCAGCATTATGCCGGATTAGTAACACTGAAATTATTAATTTCCAATCAAACCACGGACTAATTCCAAGTTCAGAGAAACCTTATCAAAAACCTATTTTGGAATAATTGCGGATTCACTGGAATGAATTTTGCTAAATCTGCACAAATCCGGATGAGAAAAACCTGAATCTGAACAAAATGTTTTGGAATAATTACGGATTCATTGGATTTAATTTTGCTAAATCTGCCTAAATCCGGATGAGAAAAACCTGAATCTGAACAAAATGTTTTGGAATAATTACGAATTCATTGGAATTAATTTTGCTAAATCTGCCTAATTCCGGATGATAAAAACCTGAAACCAACCAGACTGTGTTGAAATAATTGCGGATTCATGAAATCGGTGAATATTAATTAATTGGAATTATTACGGATTCACTGAAATTAATTTTGCTAAATCTGCCTAATTCCGGATGATAAAAACCTGAAACCAACCAGACTGTGTTGAAATAATCGCTGATTCATTAAATCCGTGAATATTAATTAATTGGAATTATTACGGATTCACTGGAATTAATTTAGCTAAATCTGACTAATTCTGGATGATGATAATCTGACACCAATCGGACTGTGTTGGAATAATTACGGATTCACTAAATCCGTGATTATTAATTACGGATTAATTTTGCTAATTCTGCCTAATTCCAGATGATAAAAACCTGTCGCCAATAGAAATGTTTTTGAATAATTATACGAATTCACTGGAATTAATTTTGCAAAATGTAAATAATTTCGGATGATAAAAACCGTACGCTAATTAGAATGTTTTGAATTAATTATGGGTTTACTTGAATCAACCTCCCTAAATCTGTCCAATTCCGGATGATGAAAACCTGAGACCAAACGATCTTTGTTGGAATAATTACGGATTTACCTAATCAGTAATTATTAATTGCGGATTAATTTTTCCAAAGCTGCCTAATTCCGGATGACAAACACCTGACATCAATCGGAACGTTTTGTAATAATTACGTATTTTTTGGGATTAATTTTTCTAGATTCACCTAATTACAAATGATAAAAACCTATCTCCGTAACAGTCCGAATAATTACGGATTAGTATGAAATTTTTCCAGGTAAAAGTTAATTATATTGTTAGTTTGATTACTAATTAGGAATCGTTTATTCCAAATTCCAAAATGAGTGCACATACCTTAGATTCAACCAGTGATTGGAGTAATGAGCAGCATCTTCCTGCAACTTTTTCTGCAACAGAAAATAATTTAAAAAATTAGTAATTAACATTTTGCTATGTGAACGTAAATCGATAATTCCATCTACAAAATTTAGATGATGCTACAAGTAGCAAATTGTAGGGAAAAGTTTTGCCTAAGAGTAATTAAAAAATGGGGAAACGTTTTTATCACACAGAGACAGTTTTAGGGAAGTAGTTTAAAAGTAAGGAAGAATTAAATTGACATTTATTTTAACATCGTTGCATACTCGTATATTTTAGTATCATTTCCTTCCGGCTGCTCTCTCTCTCTCTCTCTTAGTGATAAATTTTTTGTTATCAAGTGTCCCGCGGCGAAATCTGGATATTACATTTGGTTACTTCGCAATTTCCATGATATCTAATTTCTCCCTAGAGGGCTCGCAAAGTGGAACGTTCTTGACGAATCGTTTCCTGGAATTTGAAAAGTTACAGCCACCGCGTGAAAAATTGTCCTATGTGGCATTATTAATCATAAATTACATGGACGGTGCGAAACATCCATTACTCCATTTTAGTACTTAGCGAGACAATTCATCAGCGCAGTATACTTATTTCCAATATTTCAGTATCAGTATTCCCCTGTCATTTCACGAAAACATTTCTTCCTTGGGAATAAAATTCCGCCAAATGACACAATTGACCCACAGATGTCAAAATTCAATTTTCGTAAATGTTCCCAAGTTTCTTTTTTCCTTTTTATTGGTAAATTTAACGCGGAGAAAGAAAAAGGCGAGAAAATACTCGATGCGACGATGCGAAAGTAATTGTATCGAAAAGAGATTGGCATGTTTACTCTGAAAAATTAAATTCCTTCTCTTTTGCCACCAAGATACCTTGAAAGATTGCACTTTTACTCAATTCTTTCATTTAATCCTCTTTGGACGATATTCTTCAAAATTGAATTATTGGAATCAATTTCAGCAATTGTATTCGTTAATCTGTTTAATTGTTAAAGTTCCCTTGTTTCAGGATCGAAATTACTAATGATGAATGTCGAACTTTTGATTTTTTGACTTTATCCAAAGTCAATGGAGACTTTGGAGCAAATCAGAGTTAGGAAGGGATCAACAATGTTGATCAGTCATCCAAAAGGGCGACTCTGGACGAAAGATAGAAAGTAAATCCAGACGTGAACCTGGATTCCTTTCATTCCATGATGGAAGTGGGAATTAGACCCACTGGAGAAGGAGATCTTCTAATAAGATTCGGAGGTAAAAGGACGTTTTCACTGAAGATGTCACTAGAGTGGTAAGAAACATGGATAAGGTTCAGTCGATAGACCACAGAGTGACACTTGAAATCCGAGAGACTTGGAGTGTCTTAGCCTGGAGGAAGAAGTAAACCAAACGCTAGAAGGTTTATTTAGAAAATCCGGAAGCGGGAAACAAGATTCTTGGACCCAATTAGCAAAGGATGAAGCTGATTCTTATAGTCATCATCCTAAAAGAGTCGAATTTGCTAGAGAAACAGTGACCTAGATTTTAGGTTGATTTTAGGTGATCATCAGGACATGATCAAACATCATCATAGTTTGATGAAGTCCTGACGATCAGCTAAAATCTAGATGACTATTTCTCCAGCTGGTTCGATCCTTCTAGGTAATTATGATGATGTTTCGCAAGACATCATCCTAGCCATCATCCAGCCTACCATCAAAAGTAAATCCATTACATTTTTTCATTCCAGACAAACCAGATTTACAAAATTTTACCCACAAAACTTGTTTTTCTAGAAGACGTTGTGAACCCTGATCAGAGTTCATCCAAAAAGTCATCAATTGGTAATTTTTAGACTACTGGATCACCACAAATGCGGACAATTAAATAAATTTATTGTTGATGGACGTAATTCCTTCTTCAGGAGGTAAAATTTTCTACAAATCAGTAGACGAGAATAAACACTCTTGGAGTATAAATTCACTTTATTCTATTTCCTATATTTCCTATTATCTTCTTTCCCTCACTGAATTTCTCCAATTTCTCGCACTTAAGGACTAAATAAGGTAAGATTACGTTTGAAGTAACAAATGGATTCAAAATTAAAGCAATTCTTTTCTTTTTCAACTCTCATTCAAGGAGGTGAATTGAAGTAATTTAATAGAAAGAGTTCCTCTCTGACTTGTATCTTTGATTTCAAAAGTGGATCAAGGAAATAAAATCGCAAAATAGAATTATAACATGGCAAAATAATTATCACATTTGGATCAAATATATATTCTAATTTTTGAATTACACCGGAAGGAATTACTCAATTGAATCTTTTTTCTTAATTACTTATTTCCTTCAGCAAAGTTACAAAAGGTATATAAAAGAAGAACAAGGATTCTAAGAAAGTATTCATAGAGAAACAAAGCATAAAAATCTTTACGAGAAATATGAAAAGTTTTGTCTCCAAGGACTCGGTGTTTTTTTTTTTTTTTTTTTT
>JUFY01033657.1:0-12299 GCA_001855655.1 Leptopilina clavipes
AATTATCTTTATAAATAGTATCCTAATAATTAAGAAGCTGCGAAGAGAAACTTGCTGAGAGCTCGAACACACGCTGCAATACCAGTCAGGTAGCTGTAAGTAGCCCAGACCCATTCACTGCTACAGGACTGATATCAGAGAGTGCGTCTGAGCGAGTTCTTCTTTGCCACGCCTCAATTACAAGCGTAAATAGAGTTCTAAAAATACACTTATAAATTACATGTGTAAATTAACTTTTAATTACCCGCGTAAATACACTCGTAATTAAACGCGTATTTTAACGTGTATTTACATGTATAATTATTGCAACTCTATTTTGAAAAGTGATTTTTAAATATAGAAATATACTGAAAAGAAAAAGTTTTCGTTTAATAATTTGAAAAACATAATTTTTTCCATGTAGAAATACGCTTGTAATTACTCGCGTGAAAACATAAATTAACATACGTATAAATACACTTATTATTACATTCGTAAATTAAACGCATAATTGCACGTGTAATTCTTACAACTCTATTTTAAAAGACGATTTTTAAATGTAGAAATATAAAGAAAAAAATTTTCTTCGTTTTAATTGTTTGGAAAATGTAAATTTTTCCATGCGTACTTTATACTTATAATTGAGTGGACGGGAAGAAGAACTCGCCGAGCGCCCTGTCGCAAGGGATAATACCAGTCAGGTAGTAGTAAGCGGCCCAGAGACATTCACTGCTACCTGACTGGTAAAATCCCTTGCAACCGAGCGGTAAGATAGTCCTTTTTCCTGTCCGTTCTCATTTACTTGTAATTTACTCATTTACCTGTGAATTTAAAACACGATTTATGCGTATAATAATAAGCGTATTAACGCGTGTGTTTTTTTAAAAGTATACATATAATTCTATCTTTATAAAGTACGTTTTAAAGTAGAATCGTAATTATTACGCATGTAATTAAGAGTATAATTACGAGTATATCTACGCGTATATTTATGCATGAAGAAATTAACATTTTTCAAATAATTGAAACGAAACATTTTTCTTTATAGTTTATTTCTATATTTAAAAATCTATTTTGAAAATAGAGTTGCGAATAAGGAAAGTTGTAAAAAGAAACAAGAATAATTAGTGTACTTACTTCTTATTCTATCAGTGTTTGAATTAAAATCTTTAACACAAACTGTCCTATTTAATAATAGAAATATATTTTAACTTTCTTTAGTTTTTTGAGAAGAAAACAAAATTACACTCAGTAATAACTTTTCACTTCACTCGCAGACTGTGTGTCTAAACCTTAAGACAGTTTCAGAGCAACTGCCTTTTGGAAAATTGTAAATCCTTTTCCAGGGAAAGATTTCTGTTGGAAATTTTTTGTTGCTGCCGAAGGTCTAGAAATTTAGAAAATTAAAAATTCAATATTTATATTTCTAAAAATGGCAACGTTGCTTTTTGTAGGGAAAACCCGATTTTTGTTAACAAGATGGAATATGGTCTCCAAAATTTGAGGGTTTTATTGCGAGTGGGATTAAAATCCCAAATTTATGACAGACTACGATTTTTTGCAATGCTGTAAATGAGTTCCTCTGGTCGCACATGTTAAAAAGGAAAATGTTTTCGAGCATTTCAGTTATTGTTACATTGAAGAACGAATATTATATATATACTGAATTGAAAATAGATTAATATTCTTTATAAAAATTATCAAATTCTTATTCGATTATAGCATATTTATATAGTTTAGTGAAACTAAAGAAAGTTAAAACAATTCTACACAAACTAATGTATGTAAATTAAATAATTAATTAATTACCTTCTGAATTATGCGCGACGAACCCAAATTTTGGTTTAACACATAATAACTTTCCTAAATTATAAATGTGCAACGGCTCCAATCTCGTATGATCGACGATGTGGTTGAAATGTTGTTTCCATTATTTGCACTACTAAAAAACGTTTCTGTTATCATCGAATAAAATAAGACAAATTTTTCCAAGTTCTGTCTTGTATTGATATCCAACTTGATGTACACATAATGCATCTCCTTTATTGTATGTTGTTCCTTTTACACATACTTTACTACACTCTTGAATGTTATTAACTAAATTTGCTTTTCGAATAGACTCTTGAATTGCTTCCGAATAAATTGGAAGGAAGAAAGATGAATTTCCGTCAATTTCAACTAAAAATCTTTTATCACTGCCTAATCTGAGAAAGCTTTGCAACAGTTCATGTTTCTCACTTAAAGACTTTAGAACGTTAATAAAATTATGAAGAGATCTTACAGTTTTCTTAAAAAAAATGTGCTTACTTTCAAATCTCATGGTCCACACTTTCATTAATGGCCCAAATGTAAGAATTAGGTTGGGATAGTGATGAAGAAAGTGATGCTTTGGACGTAATTTTTCTTGAAATAAAGTTTTCCTCATTGTAAGATAATTATTGATTAGAACCTGAAGATATGGTAATCGTGATTTATCGATTGCTGGTGCACAAACAATCTCCACTATTTCTGTTATTAACATAACTAACATCCATACATCATCGTTAGCGTCTTTGATACAATTTTCAATTAATAATGGGAAGAGACGCAAAAATTGCCAAACTTGACAAGCATTTCCTATTATTCTATATTTCTTTTTTTCTACAGGACAAGGTTTATCTCTTCGATCTTCCGTTGAATACGGAAAATAATCAATTAACTTATTCAACTCTTCAAAAGAAAACTAATTATTTGCAACGAAATAATCAATAAATAGTTTTAAATCATACGCAATCACACCTTCAAATAAGTCATGTGCAAGGCAAGGAGGTAAGCCAAGATTACATACATGAAAAGTTAGTAATTGATTAAATACTGAATCGAATTTAACTCCTTCATAATTTGGTAGTTTTTTCTCCAGAATAATACGCAAAGCTTTCCTGTACGATTCAATTGTTCTAAGTGGGTAAGTTTTAACAGCTCCACCTTCTTCATGAAATTGTTTTTTATTTATTAAGCAATATCTGCAAAAATAATGAGATTTACTAAAATTT
Organism: Leptopilina clavipes; assembly: GCA_001855655.1. Classification (NCBI taxonomy): domain Eukaryota; kingdom Metazoa; phylum Arthropoda; class Insecta; order Hymenoptera; family Figitidae; genus Leptopilina; species Leptopilina clavipes. Next base: position 3,012 of record JUFY01033657.1, read on the forward strand.
TCAACAAAACCACCCAAAGAATTACTGCCTAAATTATCTCCAACGATAAATAAAAGACTCCCTTTAACAGTTTTTCCTATTTCTGTTTCTACTCCATGTGTTTCAATAATTTTTAAATCTTTTACGATTCTTCCGTAGACTTTATCGTGATTAAAATCTTTTTCCTTACAAAGAGCAACAAGCTTAATATTATTCACATGTGATCGCTGATAATCAGGTAAGTTTCCAATGCTTAAATGAAGACCTCCACGGAATAACGATATATGGCACATTTTAACATTAATGTAATTATAATGAAAATATGTGCATGTATTATTGAAAAATATGCCTAAACGAATAAAATAGTAAAATTGTATATATAGAGTATACAATTTATTGATTTTTTAATATATACTTTGCTGGAATAACTATCTATGGCAAATCAAAGAGGAAAATTGTAAGCACTTTTAATTGTGCCATAGATCGTTATTCCGTGGAGGTCTTCAAATATACAGCTAAAAGTTTATGCTTTTTTTTAGCAGCTCCAATCGGATTAACGATTTCAAAGCTGTCTTGATACAGTATTATTTTTAATGCCTCAGGATTTTCATTTAATAATTTGTTGTTTCTAACAGCTTTTCCATCATCAATGTCTGTCAAAAGCGATTCTTTCGAATTCTGATTAGTAAATGATAAATCATTTAACACTGACTTATCTTTATACAACGCCTTTATTGTTTCAGCTATTGGTACACAGTAAAAATATTTATGTTTTCCATCTACAGTATTAATAAGTTGCGGTTGAGGCTCAACATAATCAAAATTGTTTTTATAAAATTTATTCCGTTTGTAAGCTGAATTAAGAGAAGTATGACTTTTTGAAAACAAATCGCTTTGAAATACCTCCCTAACAACATCATCTACATTTTCTTGATATACTTCTAGTTCGAGTAAACGTTTTTTCAAATTCTGCTTTATTATATCCTGACTTTGCTCATGATTATTGAATTCACCAGATATAATATACTCAATCGTACTAACAGGAATCATAAATTGGCATCCCAATTTTAAAAACAATTGAGCAACATTTGAAAGATATAAATCGGAGCAATGGTCACTAGCAGCATTAGAATTTGAATCGTCAAAATTTGAATAATCGAAATCTTCATTTTTGACATTTCTATTTCGTTATTATCATTATCGATGTTTTTGTCGTCAGCTTCTTCATACATCTCATTTCTTTCTAATGGTGACCGCTGTTCTTCGCTAATAATAGTCCTATGTTTTTTAGACAAATGTCCAGTAAATGAATTTATATTATTGTAAGATTTATTGCAATTCTTATAGGGACATTTTGCCATTAGGTTATCATTAATATGTGTTTTTAAATGTTTAATTAGAAGAGAATAATTATCAAGCTTTTTTTTGCAGATGTCTAAGGTACATACATACTTTGCTTCTTTATTTGCAATTCTTTCATCACAATCAAATGTATGCTCACGCTTGAATATTATATTGTGCTTTCATGATAAGTGACTTCTTAACGAAATTTCTATTTCAAAAAATTTTGAACATTTGTCAAAACCGCAATGAAAATTGGGTGTTAAATTTCTATGAAATCTATGATGTTGTAAGTGACATTTTATTTCTTTCGTTTTAAAATCACAAAAGCAACAAAAAAACATTTTTGTCAATCTGCAAAAAAGAAAAAAATATATATATATTGTAATAGCCTCGAGTTATAATATTGAAATATTACTAACAAATTGTTAATATTAGTTACATACACTCGAAAAAATTTGACTTAAATACCTACACTGAAAAACAAATTTGTAACGATGAATATTAGAGAAATTGTGAAATCTATAAGCATTTAATTTAACCAAAATGTGATAAAAGCTAATTATGTATAAAATTTAAAATGTCGAGAATTGATGAATAAAATAATTTGGAGCCAAAAATAACAATCAATATAATATTTTAATGAATTAAAATCAGTCAAATGGATTTTTACAAAATCAGTTAAAATAAACAACAATATAATTAACCCGTGGCATTCACTCTTTCACTCTTCGAATTAAAATTAATTTAACAATTCGCTGGTTTTCGATACAGAGAAAATTGAGATATAAAAAGTTGAATATAAAGATGGAAAAACAATCTAGCATTTATAAAAAAAAACACAAAATAGCTAAAATGAGAACATTGATAAAATTTAAGGAGAGAGTATTGAAGGATCAAGTTTCTCGAACTCGAAAGAAAAGTGAAGAGAGTAAAATTTGTAATAAAAACTTATCCAGCCGGTGAATTGAGTTTCGTTGCGGGATGACGGCATCGTTTCGGGAAACTGCCTCGTTGATGGCGCGTTGGTACCGCTGGACACTTTCGTCAATGCGCAAATTATCAGGAATCCAGCAATAATCCCAATCACAAAAATCCTCTGTCGTCAAGGGCCCAAATCTCAGAAGGATATTTGAAATGCGACCATCAAATGGGAAACTTCGTCCCGAGAATTCCACACACGTGTCGTCCTCAAATCCACGCTTACCACATTAAACGCGCCACTCTTTTATCAACAAACAAAATAGGACCGCAAAATGAATATAAAATATTTAATAGAAAAATGAGATTATTTGATTAGAAATTGAGAATAGGATATTTGAACTTTGAAGGGAATTTTTATTCGAACTTTAATACCTCTGGGCTATCGGCGACTCACAAAGACGTGGCGCTAATTTGATCCACCGGACTGAAAAAGTGAGGACGAATCGCGCGTGGAAATCTCTTTTATTAATTCCCCGACGCGACCCCCCTACCTTGGATACAATAATACGACGCATTAATCCTTCCATGATAGAACATTCTGACAATTACATGTACCTTTTGTGATTATAGAATTAATACACAAAAAAAGCACATAATCTCAATCGCATTCAAATTTCATCATCGAAAATTAATTTTATCGCACAGTGACATTCCAATACAATTTCAAATTAAATATCTCATGGATAGAATCGCTCAAACCCAGTTCTCAGATTTAACATATTTCTTGAGATTCATTCGGTTATGAATTCCCACTATTCGTTCGACATTCTCAGGATCGGCTAATTCATACGAATTATTGTTAAAGTCACGAATTATAATATACGGACCGTAAAATAAATGGAAAAATTTTCTAGTCACTTTTTTATACGCGTCAGACAGCTTTGGCACCCTGAGGAGAACCAAATCGCCCGTCTCTTGTGATACCCTGGATGGCGTTCCTCGGGACCGTTCTCGCAACTCAAAACCTTTTTTCAATCGATCTCTAGCCAGCACAATCTTCATCTCCTTAGAAACCTCAACGGGCTCCGGAAACTTTATTATTTCTAAAATTTCGTCAGTTTGCTCTTTGCCAAAATGTAACTCACTCGGCGAAAAACCTGTGCTCATGTGAGTTGTAATGTTCAGAAAAAACTCGATCTCCGGTATACATTTAACCCACCTCGTGTGCCGTTCCGAGCACAGAGTTCGAAATAGTCTCCCCAACTCGCGCATAATCCGCTCCACTGGGTTACTCTGGGGATGTCTTATCGAAGAAAAAGACACCTCTACACCATCCCGACGCAAGCGATCCGCCCATTTCGGGGACGTGAATTGGGTCCCATGATCTGAAAGTATGCGTTTGGGCTTTCCCATTTCCGGAAAATACTGGCTAAACAATTTCCCGAGTATTATTTCGGTCGTTTCGCGTTTGATTGGGTACAATTTCACATACTTAGAGAAAACGTCCAAGACGACAAAAATGTACTCGACACCACCGGATGACCTTGGAAGGGGACCATAAAAATCGACACTGACCAAGTCGCCTGGTCCAGATGATTCGACTCTTCCCATCGATCCCTTCATTTTAATGTTGGGGCACTTTACTCGCTGACACAAATCACAAGCTACTACGAATTTTTTGATTTGTCGATTCATGGATTTCCAAAAATAGAATCTGCGAATATACATGCTTGTCTTGTAAACACCTGGGTGTCCCAAGCCAGAATGTACGCATTCAATGATATTTTTTGCCAAAACATTGGGAATTGCAACTTGCCAGGAACCCACGTGCTTATCGTAACGAAATAGAATGTCATCTTTCAAAACAAAGTGATTCATCTCATTACCCGTTTCAAGCTGCACGATAAACCCCTTTAGAAATTCATCTTCTCGTTGCAAAATTGCCAGACTCCTCAGAGACTCACGCAAATCCTCAGTCATTCCCATAATCGCACATACACTAAATTCTTCGCTCAAACTTTGGTCCTCGATGACGTCAACAGATAAATAGTAAGGCTGAGCCGACTCGAATTTGCCATTAGGATTGCGACTAAAAAAGTCAGCAACGAGATTGTCTTTACCCTGACAATACTCCACACTGAAATCATATTGTTGTAAAAGGATACTCCACTTGATTAAGCGAGAATTTAAATATTGAGTAGAATTGAGGAATATAAGTCCCTTGTGATCCGTGATAATCAAAAATCGCGCTCCCTGTAAATAAAATCTCTACCTTGTAACAGAATAGACAATAGCCAGAAGTTCCTTCTCAGTAGTCGAGTAATGAACTTCGGCTTCATTCAAACACCGACTAACCAATGCCACAACTCCAAAATTACCTTCTCCATCAATCTGGTACAAGACACCACTAATGCCAAAATTTGATGCATCCGTCTGCAATCGGTAGGTTCGACCCGGAATATAGTGTCTCAACTGAATACAATCAACGTAAGCGATCTTCATCTCACAAAATGCCAAATCATGAATGCTAGTCCAAACCCAGGGATTTTTTCTTTCAGCAAATCTCGAAAAGGCCGTGTACTTCCGACTTTCGACATCCAAAGGGACCTGCTAATAGCCTGTCGCGAAATCCGTGGACGTCATGTAACTTACTCCATGAAATTTTTGCAACAATTCTCCGATAAGAGGCGGAGCCTCATGATCAGACTCCAAAATCGAATTAATATATCGCGCGTCAAGACATATACGTACCGAATCATCGTTTTTTATAACTACGCGTAAAGGATTGCAATAGGGACTATTTGATCCTTGAATGATACCATTGTCTAACATTTCCTTTATCGCTTTATCAACCCTCGGACGATATGCTAGTGGCACCGGGTATGTTTTACGAATGATTCCCTGATTAGGCTTTATATTTAATTTATAAGGGACTATATCTGCACTAACGGGCTTCGGAGTGAAAAGTACCTCATATTTTAACATAGCCTCCACAAATAAATTCTTTTCATAACTATTCAATTCATGTAGCTCGGATGCAACGAAACGAACACGATCTATAAAAGAGTCCGATTCTCGAAGCCCCGCGGATGAATCAACACTACAAATTTCCAATTCATTTAAAAATTCCTCGTAACACGGATCAAAAGCATCAAAATCATTCTCATGAATGATGTTACCAGTAACAATATTTGATTCAGGGCATTCATTAATCAGAAAATAGTCATCCTCAAAATCGAAAAAATTATGGTCAATTTTAACAGAAGAAATATTAGAATTATTATATTCCCCTAAATTTCCAGAAAACAGTAAAGATAAAGAATCGTCATTATCATCTCCAGTAAATAACCAGTCAGAATGAGAAAGCTCGTCCGTTTGATCTTGAAATAGATCACACTACAGACTCTGAATATATTTAATTTGCTCATTATTTGTTAGGCAATTTAATTTTTCCGGACTATTTTTACTAAATTGAATTACCGCATCCAACATCTTATGCCCCTGTATAGTCATTTCAAATTTTTTATAGTCAATAACGACCTGATTTTTCATCAACCAATCATTACCGTTTAAAACAGCATTTGCTAATTTTGGTACAACTAAAAAATTGGATCTAAAATTATGTTCACCAATAGAAACATTACAGCTAACCTGCTTTTTAATCGTGGTTGGCTTTTTTCCGATCGCAGTGTATAAAAGAACATTAGATACCGGCAATTCATCAAATTTACCGTGCAAAGACAAATAATCACAAAATGACTCAGAGAAAGCCGTTATCTGGCTACCAGTGTCTATCAACGCACGAGTGGAAACCGCAAATATAGAGACAGTCATTCGAGGACACAACGGGTGACGCAGAGGCGTCCCCTCCCCGACCCCCCTATTATCAATTCCCAAATCTTTTCCCAAATTCTCGAAATCGTATGAATTTGTCAAACTCGAAGATTTTAAATTATTAGAAGAACAATTCGAATTAAAAAACACAGATGGTGGAGGAATTGATAAATTCGGAAGCATTACCGGTGAACGATCTCGCCAATTAGATTGTAAATTAGATTTTGCACGAATGGACACATTTGACACACTCCCGGAAAATGAATCATTTTTACAATCACAGCGATGTCTTTGAGACGCTTGTTCAACGCGTATTTTCTGTGTCTTGGGTTTGAATTGATAACCTTCATTAGAACGCGGATACGGATTTTCAGATCGCTGGGGAGCATTAATTTTTCCCGACTTTTGCTTATCATTAAAAGTCAATTCCAATTGAGACAACGAATTCAGAATTTTATTTATGTTATTAAAATCAACTGTAGCCATTATCTCGCGAATTCGATGAGGCAATTGTTGAATTATCATATAATGTAATTCATATTTTTCGACTTTCGGTTTAAAAGATTTTGCTTTTTTTAGTTGATTTAAAAAATAACTATTTAAAGTATCTTTAGTCGGATCAAAACGCTTTGCTGTCCATGCGGACTTGATTTGCACGCGAATCGGTATCAAAAAAAATTCATCTAAAAATTTTTGTTTAAACTCCGCGTAGGTTGATACTTGTTGTGTTTCAAACCAAATCTTAGCCTGCCCCTCGAAGACACCATCCAGGACATCTAAACGGTAACTTTGTGAAACATTTTTTAATCGAAAATATTTTTCAAGTTTTTCTAGGAATAAATTAGGATCGTGAGAATCATCGAACTTCGGAAGTATGATATCAATACTAGTATCGCGCAACCCGTCTATCAAAGTGCGTAAAGCCTGAGCATCCCCACCACGAGATCCTGCCTGAACATCTCGGCGTAACGATGACAATTGTTCGTTTTGAATACTATTTAAATCACGCAATCTTGCAACTTCTGCTTTTAATTGTTCAATCATTACGTCTTTATTTAAACGAGTATCTTCTAAATTATCACCAGTTTTAGGCATTGTTGCTAATTCACGAGAATCCTCCGTTAACAATATTAAATCACGACTCGTTAATTGATTTTTATTTTTCAGAGGCGTTCTACTTGTCATTAAAGTCGTGAAATATTCAGTGTCAAGTAAATCAAAATATAATAGGACGATTAACGAAAACCAGTCTTGTGACAAAGAAAACAAACACGTTATCCGAAGGACAATCACTCTCGAGTCCCTGTTCGGGCGCCAAAATTTATGTAACGATTAATATTAGAGAAATTGTGAAATCTATAAGCATTTAATTTAACCAAAATGTGATAAAAGCTAATTATGTATAAAATTTAAAATGTCGAGAATTGATGAATAAAATAATTTGGAGCCAAAAATAACAATCAATATAATATTTTAATGAATTAAAATCAGTCAAATGGATTTTTACAAAATCAGTTAGAATAAACAACAATATAATTAACCCGTGGCATTCACTCTTTCACTCTTCGAATTAAAATTAATTTAACAATTCGCTGGTTTTCGATACAGAGAAAATTGAGATATAAAAAGTTGAATATAAAGATGGACACAATCTAGCATTTATAAAAAAAACACAAAATAGCTAAAATGAGAACATTGATAAAATTTAAGGAGAGAGTATTGAAGGATCAAGTTTCTCGAACTCGAAAGAAAAGTGAAGAGAGTAAAATTTGTAATAAAAACTTATCCAGCCGGTGAATTGAGTTTCGTTGCGGGATGACGGCGTCGTTTCGGGAAACTGCCTCGTTGATGGCGCGTTGGTACCGCTGGACACTTTCGTCAATGCGCAAATTATCAGGAATCCAGCAATAATTCCAATCACAAAAATCCTCTGTCGTCAAGGGCCCAAATCTCAGAAGGATATTTGAAATGCGACCATCAAATGGGAAACTTCGTCCCGAGAATTCCACACACGTGTCGTCCTCAAATCCACGCTTACCACATTAAACGCGCCACTCTTTTATCAACAAACAAAATAGGACCGCAAAATGAATATAAAATATTTAATAGAAAAATGAGATTATTTGATTAGAAATTGAGAATAGGATATTTGAACTTTGAAGGGAATTTATATTCGAACTTTAATACCTTTGGGCTGTCGGCGACTCGCAAAGACGTGGCGCTAATTTGATCCACCGGACTGGAAAAGTGAGGACGAATCGTGCGTGGAAATCTCTTTTATTAATTCCCTGACGCGACCCCCCTACCTTGGAAAGCCTTCCCCACTGTCCAACGGTACCCACGCCCCATCTTACCCTTTGGCGCCTTTTTCCCCGAAAATGTGCGAGTTTCCTCGAAACGGGCCAACTCCGTGAAAGAGGAAATGCGCGAACTTTCAAACAGCTACTTGATCCCTTCACTTTCAAAAATTATTAAAAGTATTTTAAAAAAATTAATTTTAAAAATTTCTTTATTATAATTTTTTTGAAAATATTATACCTTAATAATTTTTTTAAAAATACATGGACAGTTGCAGTTACAATTATTATAAAAACTTAAATTTTTGTATTTAAATAATTGAATTTTCGAAGAACTTTGGGAAAAAGATTAAAAATAATTGATTTAGAGATAGAGTTTAGTTAAAAATTGTAAAAAATAATTGATTTTTGGAAGGGTTATAATAGTTGTAATTTCTAGAAATTATTAAATTTCAGAAGGTTTGAAATTGAAATTTTTAAAAATTTTATTTCCCATGGAAAAACAAAGAATTATTGAAATATTTATTTAATAAAATAAAATTAAATGAATAATAGATTAATTAAATCACTAACAGTGTCGAAACTCTAGTAACTTTTTCGTTTAATTTTAACAAGAAAAGTCACTAGAGTTGAAGGAAACGGTAGTAACTTTTCGTTTAATTTTTAACAACAAAAGAGGTCGCTGAAGTTGGCGTCGACGCTAAGAGTCGAAAAAGGTTTTTCTACTCGGAACCAAAAAATTTAAACCATTTTTTCAAACATTTTAGATTCAAATAGTGTCCTGAAAAGTTACAAAAATATTCTTCGACGCTAAGCGTCGATGTTAACTTCAGAGACCTAACAAAAGTCACTAAAGTATTGGAAAATTTAGTTACTCGACCTTTTTCACTCATTTTGACACTGGGGTAAAAAT
>JUFY01033660.1:0-10868 GCA_001855655.1 Leptopilina clavipes
ACTATTTTACTATTTTTACTATTTCCGAAGTAAATTTTAGTCAAATTATAGTCAAATTCATTTCGAAAATAGTAAAAATTGACAGAAATGTACAGATATTCCATAGACAGTTTCGCTTTTGACTATTTGACTATTTTTACTATTTCCGAAGTGAATTTTAGTCAAATTATAGTCAAATTCACTTCGAAAATAGTAAAAATTGACAGAAATTCCATAGACAGTATCGCTTTTGACTATTTTACTATTTTTACTATTTCCGAAGTAAATTTTAGTCAAAATATAGTCAAATTCACTTCGAAAATAGTAAAAATTGACAGAAATGTCCAGAAATTCCATAGACAGTTTCGCTTTTGACAATTTTACTATCGTCACTATTTCCGAAGTAAATTTTAGTCAAAATATAGTCAAATTCACTTCGAAAATAGTAAAAATTGACAGAAATGTCCAGAAATTCCATACACAGTTGCGCTTTTGACTATTTTACCATTTTTCCTATTTCCGAAGTAAATTTTAGTCAAATTCACTTCGAAAATAGTAAAAATTGACAGAAATGTCCAGAAATTCCATACACAGTTTCGCTTTTGACTATTTGACTATTTTTCCTATTTCTGAAGTAAATTTTAGTCAAATTATAGTCAAATTCACTTCGAAAATAGTAAAAATTGACAGAAATTCCATAGACAGTATCGCTTTTTACTATTTTACTATTTTTACTATTTTACTATTTTTACTATTTCCGAAGTAAATTTTAGTCAAAATATAGTCAAATTCACTTCGAAAATAGTAAAAATTGACAGAAATGCGTAGAATGAATCGGTTTCAATTGTGTTTTTAATCGTTTCGATTAGGAACAGTATTTAGCGTTTAGCGTCTTTCGATAGTTGAATTTTCTTTACGGGGATAAATTTTGCAAAATCGGATAAAGCATTTTCTGTTGATCGAATCGAAGCGCAGCCTATGCGATTTCTGTCAGCCATAAATAAATTGATACATCAAAGATATGATTTCTATCTGCATGCACCTCAAAATCTCAAATCCATGAGCACATTTGAGGCATCTAGAGCGGATAGAGCTTCCGGATCGTACTGATTTAGATATGGACGATCGGATTCGATGTTCTGAATGTATGCATCTCCCACTTGCATCCTGCCTGCAACGCGGCGATTATGGCGAGTCATTAGCTGTCCCTGTAAATCATAGCGATCTGCAGTATAAGAGAGAGAGAGAGGGAGAGAGAGTCAAAGCCTGATGTCGACTTGCAAACGAATAAAGTCGAGTGCTCCCGAGAAATGCCGAGTTGGCTCGTGCGGCAGTCTCTCGTGGTTTTCAATGGTTCAGACTGGTTCAGTACCGAGCCGCCACGGGTTACGACTCGACGTGGTTCCATCCCTAATGGGGGAAAATTTCGTTCGCTCTCTTTCTTTATGCTCTCTTCTCATCGCAGGGATCTATGAATGAAACTGTGCCCAGTGACTTCTATTATTTCTCCCCTCGTGCTATTCCCCCTCTCTCAAATTTTAAACAATTCGCATTCACTGGATTTTTCTCTCTTTCTCTCTCTCTTTCTCTTTATGCTCCGACAAAAAACAACCAACTAAAAGTGACAAAAAAAAATCTCGCCAATTTTTTTTCTAATGGAAAAATTTTTAATCAAATAGAAATAATTATCTCGCAATTGACCGGTGACAACTAAACTGCAAAACGATCTAATTTTGTGCGCGATAAACTAATTGACAAGGTCTCGCGCACCCCCTTAATTCTGATGCGCCTTTTCAACCTAATTCACAAAATTCACATTGACACAAAAAAAAATCGAATTTTTTCAGGAAAATTAAATATTTGAAAAGTGGAAGAAGAGTGCAAGAAAAAAAAATTCGCTAAAATAAAACATTCGAGGGACAGAAATGATAAGAAAATATCGAGATCACACGATGATAAAATGACAAAAAATACAAGTTTCACTATCCTGGATGAATAAAATGATTATACGCGATAATAAAACACAGGAACGAAACTGATTATACCTGAGTGATAAAATAAAGCAATGATTACATACCGATAAAATAGAAATGACATCGATAAACTCAACTTGAAAACGATATCATCATAAAACGAGAAAGAAGGGAAAGAGGAAAAAAAAATTCCCAAATGCGAAACAGAAATTCGTGTTCAATATAAAACAAAAAAAAAACAAAACAAAAAAAAGAAGAAGAAGAGAAAAAATAGACACTAAAAAGAACTACAAGAATGATTTCAAATACGAGATTTCATAGGCAAAAAAAGTTGATACTTCGTTTGGAAGATGTTAACGGCGGTTATTGTTCACCGAGAATAAAAGATTGACGCGCCACTTGAGCATCGATCCGGTTATTTCATCGGAAAAGGGAATATAAAACGCAAAAAAAAGCAGAGGATATATCAAGTGGGTACTGGTGTCGAATTTCCCGCATGCATATGCAATTTTTTTTTTCTTTTTTTTTTTCCTTGAAGAGGCATGAAAAGTGCGACTGCATCATTAATTAGTGCAGGATTACAAAGAGATCATGATGAGCGGTTCAAGTTAAAGGGTTGTGTGTTTTTTTTTCCATATGCCTTTGGCAAAGAAACGCGTGTTGTGTCCCGCGGTAATGTGTTTGTGTTGAGGAAAAAAAAAGGAGGAGAAAAAAAGAGATGAAAATGTGGTGGTACCAGTGGAGTGCCGCGACAATGGTGTTGCTGCTGAAGGTTGCTGCAGTGTACTCGCAGGTTGAGATATCTGATCTGGATAAGCCGAGTGAGTTATGCCTCTGGTTTCTCTCTCTCTGTATATATATATATAGTTTTGAAACTTCAAGACTTGCTTCACTTCCTAAGACGTGTGTACTTTACTTTGCTGCTGTATATGACACGACGTGTATTTTCTCCTCTGTCCTCTCTCGCCAAACTATTATCCTACAACCTCCACTGCAGTTCTATTTTCTTCGAAAGCTCGATTTTATGGTCGAAAAATTTAATTTCTGCGATGATGATTCAAATCTTTCAATTCATCACAAAAGCATTGATTTACAGCAAATTTTCAAATTCGATTTTATCACTTTTCTTTAAGGAATGGAAAAATATTTTATTTCATGAATTACATTTTTCTAAATATCTCGTGACTTTGAAGAGCTTTAGGGTTGAATTTTTTTTTAAATTTCAGATCTCATCGGGGGAGATAAATTCACTTGTCCTTGAAGTTCATTCGTCAAGTTTAATTATGTTTTTTTCGGATTTCAAAATTTTTCAAAAAAAATTTTTCGTTAATATTTTTTAAAAAATAGTGGAAATCTATTTTGGTTTTTTCTCAAATTTGTAGATATTTTTAAGATGCATCTTTTGAGCCATTATTGAACATTTTTCTGCCACGTTAGCAAAAGTTATTGACATTTTAAAAATTGGAAAAAAACTTTTTTTGACCATATTTTTTTAAAATGTTCAGATTTTTGGAAATATTTTTCTTTCTTTGTTTACTTCTTTTTGAGACGCATCTTTTGAGCCATTTTTGAACATTTTTCTGCCACGTTAGCCAAAGTTATTGAAAGTTTAAAAATTCGAAATTTTCGAAAAAGTTACTTTTTGGTATTCAATTGTCATTTAAGTTTCAAGATTTTATGCTCATCTTATAGGCGCTTCAATAACGCGTCAAATGACCTATTTTTGAACTTTATACGACTTGAAAATAAGAATTTTTAAACATTTTTAAAATTGGAAATTTTGAACAAAGTTACATTTTGCTATTAAATTGTCATTTAAGTTTCGATATTCTCTCTCCATTTTATAAACGCTTTAAAGATGAATCAATTGAACTATTTTTGAACTTTCTAGAACTTGAAATGAACAATTTAGCAACATTTGAAAAAAATAGAAATTTTCAAAAAAAGTTTTTTTAGTTAATTTGCATTAAATTGTTAGTTAAATTTTTATTTCTTGTGTTCACTTCATAGATGATTCAAAGACGATTCGAAGGATTTATTTTTGAACATTATACGATCTGAATTTAAACAGTTATTGATATTTTAAGTATGAATAATTTTTTTTATTCTTGATCATAATCGTTGGGGACTTGCAAAATGAACGATGTTTATTTATATTTTCTTGCAGAACAACTTTAATTACAATAATGTGTAATCTATTTCAAAAATATAAATTAGAAAGCTTTTAAAATGTTTAATTTACGTTTTTCATTTTTATGACACTTATTTTTGGAAAATATTTATATAATCGATTTATAATCGCATACTGGTAATATATTGCTCTTATATTAATTAGATTCGTATCATACTTACTATGTTACAAATTGCTTAAAACAAGAATTATGGGGGAGTCAAATTCTTGAACTGAATCGATTGCCAGTGTCTCTCGACTTCCTGCCGGAGACAATAACTCTTGTTAACTATGTGTATACACGTCCTTCGAGAATACTCACGATTTCTATATACTATATCGATATTAGTAGTGATAGAAAAGAAATAAATTTTTCGAAAAAAGAATCTTTTTATCAAGAGATGAAAATTACAATATTTCAATATTTAATATGCGCTCTCATCGATTAATCCCCCATGAAAGTGAGATTCAATTCGCTCGTGAATGAACTCAAGGAAACCAAACCATCATACACCTAATACCCATCTTTATTATACCTCGTTTTCTCCTCTTTGATGGGAAAAAAAATTCAATTCTTATATTCTCAAAGTAGTGGGGCAAAATTTTCCCTCTTCCTGAATGCGGATATTAAAATGGAAAATTTTTCCAATCGACGACTTTTTTTCCTCATCCTTACCAAGAGTAAATTTCACTCTCATTGTAATTTTCAATTGTTTCATCTTTTGTCTGGTACTAAAAAAAAGGAATTATTTATGCTTTGAAAATAAACAGGAAAGAAAATTATTTAAAATGGATAATTAGAAAATTGGAAAAATATTAAAAAAGTAAATATCGAATGTTGACAGAGAGTCAATAATATACCAGAGTTTGAAACTGCTTTTTTCAAATATTTCATTTTCATACCTTATTGGAGGGAATATTCAGCTCAGGCTAAATATTTAATTTTAAACCTGACATGGAACAATTCTGAATCTTGATAAAGGGTTTTTTTTTATGAAAAAAGAAAGCTCCGAAAAGGTAATATTGATTTGGTTTTATTAGAGAAGCCTCCTCTTTCAAAGGTATCCGGTAACGACTTTACTAGACCCATTTAATTAAACCACTGGTGTGCTAATCCCATATTGCGAAATTTATGGGGCAGAGACTGTATATGAAAAAAAAAGGATAATTTCATGCATAGACACATACACACACACGCCCGAGGTGCAAATTATTAAACGCAAGTGTCGTTCCTGATCTTCATAGTATCACCTCTCAGTGTGCGATGTTAACAAACGTGCTTCGCGAATACTACAAATTCCACTCGTGGTTTTACCTGTAATACGTTTTAGATATATGTCCCGGACTTTAGACGTGGAAAATAAGTGGTAGGGAATTTATTAAGTCACTCTCTCTCTGGAATAGCGAAAGAGAGTAAATATATGGTAAAAATATACATGAGTCTAAATAAATAAAAACTTGCGAGAGCCATATAAATGTAAAATATCGGTTTAATCTCTTCCCCAGTTTATAAAGTTAAATATTCTCCAATCGGATTTTCTTTTTTTTTTTTTATGAAAAATTATTATTTGCGATTAATTGAATATCCTAAAGGAATAACTTCTGTATTTAACTACATTATTTACTTGGTACCATGAAAGGTAATTTTATACCAACATTTAATGTTCTCATGTCAATATTTTCTCACAAGAAAATATTGCCGAGAAAATTCACTTAATTTCGAACGAATTGAAAATTAAATAATCGTTTTTAAACGATAATTATAAATGATAAAATTATTTTCCTAAATGAAAAAATATTGACACCTGTCAGTTCTGTAAGAAATTAATCAATTCATTATTTCCATAACGGTAGTTTTTGTGATTAGGTGCTGAATTGCGGTTTAATTGAATAGTGTCTGTGATGACATTTTGTTTTTCTTAATTTTCTTTTTCTGTTTGAAGAAGGTGAGGATAATTTTTATACTTAGTGTTGTGTATACATGTTAAACTGATGATTATGAACCTGCCACTTAACTGATTCCTGATAACAACTTTTTTTCCCAACTTGTAAACGAATTAGAAAATACAAAAAACAAAAAAAAAAATATGTTGTAATTCTAAGTAATCATTAAAAGAAAATCTAAAGGGGCAATGAAGCGTAACGAAACATGTTCTCGCTAACGGAATATGTGCACGAATTGATATCATAAAATTTCTATTTGATAAAATACGCGCAAATGGCGTTGATGTAATTATAGTAATTACGCCTATTAAGTTTTCACGTTAATGACAATCTTAATGTCATCGAAATGTTGATTTTGAATTGTCGCGTAAATTTTACAAAATCATCTTTAAAAAATATGATATAAAAGTTGCGTAAACGTTCAAATGAGAATGACATATTTTTCATATGAATGTTTCACAACAATTACTGAATACAATGAAAAGCAAAAACGTAAATTAAACATTTTGAAGCTTTGTAATTTACTTTTGAATTTTCTTTCGTTACGAATATATTATTACAATAGATTATTTGTGTAATGTTATTTACTTGATTTCATTTTTATGTAATGTAGTAATTATTTTTTAAAATTTAATCAATTTCAAAAATATTGTCAAAAACGATCACACTTGAATTTTTTTGGAAAATTCTGAATTCTTAAAATATCAATAACTTGTTAATTTTAGGTCGTATAAAGTTCAAAAATAGGTCATTTGATACGTCTTTAAAGCGGCTGTAAAATGGATACAAAGTATTAAAACTTAGATGACAATTTAATGCCAAAACGTAACATTTTTAAACATTTTGATTTTTTAAAATGTGAATAACTTTTGCTAACATGGCAGTAGAATGTTCAATAATGGCTCAAAAGATGCGTCTCAAAAAGACCTAAACAAAGAAAGAAAAATATTTCAAAAAATCTGAACATTTTTAAAAATTATGGTCAAAAAAAGTTTTTTTCGAATTTTTAAAATGTCTATAACTTTCGCTAACATGGCAGAAGAATGTTCAATAATGGCTCAAAAGATGCGTCTCAAAAAGATCTAAGCAAGGAAAGAAAAATATTTCCAAAAATCTGAACATTTTAAAAAATTATAGTCAAAAAAAGTTTTTTTCGAATTTTTAAAATGTCAATAACTTTCGATAACATGACAGTAGAATGTTAAATAATGGATCAAAAAATGCGTCTCAAAAAGACCTAAACAAAGAAAGAAAAATATTTCAAAAAATCTGAACATTTTTAAAAATTATGGTCAAAAAAAGTTTTTTTCGAATTTTTAAAATGTCTATAACTTTCGCTAACATGGCAGTAGAATGTTCAATAATGGCTCAAAAGATGCGTCTCAAAAAGATCTAAACAAGGAAAAAAAATTTATCGAAAAATCTAAACATTTTAAAAAATTATGGTTAAAAAAAGTTTTTTTCGAATTTCTAAAATGTCAATAACTTTCGACAGAATTACATTGAAATGTTTGCTAATGGCTCAAAAGATGCGTCTTGAAAAACTCTACAAAATTAAAGAAAAATATCTATAAATGTCAATACATTTTTTAAAGTTATTTGCAAAAAACGATTTTTTAAAAATTTTTTAATCTAAAAAATAATTAGTGAATTTTGATTAATTATGATCAAATTATTCTCATTATTTGTCCGCTAATGAGATCTGCAATTTAAAAAAAAATTTATCCCTTTAGCTCTTATAGTATTCGATATATAATAAAAATTGACAGAAATTCCAGACAGTTTATAGTAAAAGTTACTTTATAAATAGTAAAAGTTACTTTATAAATAATAAAAGTTACTGTATAACTTTTTGCGGTGTAGATTTCTCTTAATTCAAATTTAGAGAGTATAATAAAATTTACTTTTGAAGAAGAAATAATAAAATAATAAATTTCCTTTATTTGAACGTTCGAAGTACTTTATAGGAACATTTGAGAAAACTTTGCATAAATCAAAAAATTTGTATCATATTTATGTACATATCAAAAATGATATAATTTGTAATTGATGGAGTATTTTTTTGTCTGTATTCCATTGTTTCTTCTTTTTATTTTCATTGATGTTCGTTTTCTTCAATCGCGTTACTTTTCCGTTCCGTTTGTTATTTCTTTCTTTAATTTTTTTTTCCATCCACCTTCTTTTTTTCTTTTTGCTCAAGTGTCTCTTATTTGATTGATTTCGATTTTGTTAAACTTTTATTTTCTTTATCTTGTAGGTATGTACACGAAAAAGCAATCGTTGAATCTACTAACAATTATTTATCGCTGTAAAAAATTTTCTCGTTTGTTTTCTTTTTTTAGCAATTTTTTTTTTCGCTAAATCGAAGAAAATTGCAGAAATGAATTTCTCACTGAAAGAAACGTAATTTCGAAACCAAGAGGAAAAGGGAAGATTTCAGTCGTTGGGACTAATTTTTCAGCCCACTATTGTACCTACATTCTATTAAGTTTCAAAACCATCACACCCCCACCAAGTTTTGGACTCTTGCGGAAAATCCGGAAAATGTTCGCGTTTTCCAATTGGAAAGTTTTAGAATGAAAATTCCGGGGGTGAAATTTACTTTGCGTTTAATTTAAATTGAAAGAGGCGACCTAGGAAGTTAAGTAGAGGAGATAAAGAAAAATATAGTGGGGGCAATTTCACGTGTAGCTCTCTTCTTCTTCTTCTTCTTTGAATGAGACGCGATTACCTCTTACTTTCCGAGAATGACAAACGAGATGGCCATTAGGTCGAGTTGGTGGTTATTCCGTGACTCCTCTTGAATAGCACACGCAAAAAGTTAATTACCCGTTGGGCTCTTGTGGTGAACGAGAAATTGTCGAAGTTAGGGTGAGTCTCGCCCCAGTAGCATCGCGACAAAAGGTTGGATAAAACAGGTTAACTCACAGAGAGTGAAGTTAACTCTACCGCATTCGGAATTCAAGTCCTGTTTGCTCGCGTCGGCAGGTACATAGCTATATATACAGTAGATCGCGTGTTAATCGTCGACAGCTTCGTATTTCTTTCCAGGAGAAAAAAAAAAGAATACCCTCGCATATATGCCATTCAAGCAAATTAATATTTATAGCCATAATTATCAACTGCTAATGAAGAATTTAATTTACAATTGAGACGCTCTCTTCAGCAATAATTGTAAATCCCTTTTTTAAATTCTCTCTGGGAATTTTTCTCCATATTTACAATTTGAAAATTAATTCAATATTTTGAATCGTGAATTAATTTTCATTGGAACGTTACGAAAGTTACCCGTGCTTTCTCGTCATGTCGACTATAAAGTAGAAGACTATGGACTAGAGAGTCGAGTTTAGACAACTCAACCAAAAGCGCAAATTCACATGCGAGAATATATGTACAAAGCTATATATAGCGTTCGGAAACAATATCCGAAACAGGTTGTAGGGTACCTATACATGCCTTAGCTTACCGCAGATTACCCGTAATCCCATGGGATCGGGTAGCAGTTACATGCTTTCAACGAGATACCAAAACTTCCAATGCCTGAAGCTGGACTTCTCTTTCTCCACTTGCACCGTGCGCAACCCCCTTCCTCCCCTCCTCCTGTAACAACCCCATCACTTCACCCACCTCTCGCAACTTTAAACGAACGGATTAAACCACTATGTTCAGAAATTGTACACGTTTCGCTGGATAAAGACAGTACTGACGAGGATACATTCCTAGAAAAGTGCGAGAATGAAGGAAGAAAAAAGGAGAAAAAAGTTTTTTTGAATGATGAGGAAAAAGGGCAAAAGGGGAAAAATTGACATTGAGTGAAGTTAGAGTGACAAGTAGATTCCTCGAGGGGTATAAACCGTAAACGACACCAAACATCCAGAATCTCTGTTATCATCTACTCTTTTTTTCCCCTTCATTGCTTTCTCACTTTTTAACCTTTTTTTTTGATATTCTTCTCCGCTTTTCCTCATTTTGTTTCACGTCCCTTCAAAAAAAAGCTCTATACTTGACATGTATCCCCACGCAATCAGATGATGAGATATTTTTGAATCTGGTTTATAAATATGTTTTTTAAAGAATTAAAACATCAGTTATAAAATTCAAAACTCGGAAAAATTTAAATGATTTAAAAAACTGAATTGAAAACCTAAATGGATCAAAACGTTTTCTAATAAAATAATATAATAAGCAAAATACTTTAAAGCTTTTTGGATCAATTTGTAGAATGATACAAGAAAGAAGTATCATTTTGCAACGTTTTGATCCCCTTTAGGTTTTAATAATATTTATAATAATATAAATATATAATATAATAATAATAATAATTATATAAAATAATATTTTATTTTTGTATTGTAAAGAAATTTTTTAATTTATTTGCATAAACGTCAATCTTATTTTATTTTTTTCTCGAAGTGATCGCCCACTAGAGTAGAAATGGATAAAAAATAGAAATTTTCCCTAATGGTTTGAATATTTTCTCGATGTGGGCTTTGAAATCTAAATTCACGCAAACGATATAAAACAATCGAAAAACTTGAATATTCGAACTATTCTAAATTCGGTTCATTAAAAGTTAAACACTCTCAAAGTGAGAATGCGGGTATAGTTGAAATGTATGAAAGTTTAATTAAATGATAATTGCGGATAATAATGTGAATTTTACACTCCAATTCTTTCGATAAAAAATATTTATTTCTCAACGTAGGAACATTGAGAAATAAATAGGGGAGACCGGGGTGTAGTGGCTAACTTTTTACTCTTTGTTATTTTACTTCGTCATTTTTACATTATTTAAATGTTTA
>JUFY01033663.1:0-25565 GCA_001855655.1 Leptopilina clavipes
AAAATTAAAATTAAAATTAAAATTAAAATTAAAATTAAAATTAAAATTAAAATTAAAATTAAAATTAAAATTAAAATTAAAATTAAAATTAAAATTAAAATTAAAATTAAAATTAAAATTAAAATTAAAATTAAAATTAAAATTAAAATTAAAATTAAAATTAAAATTAAAATTAAAATTAAAATTAAAATTAAAATTAAAATTAAAATTAAAATTAAAATTTAACCTTATTGAAAAACTCATCAAATGGTATAAATAATAATTGGGCAAAATAAATTCGTATTTTTGGTCAGATAAAACTGTTTTGTTTTGAAAATAGGGGGTCAAGTTTAATTATCCTCACAGCATTGTTTTTTTTCCTTGGGAAGAAACTTTCCTTCTTCTTAAATTTCGAAGGGGGTACGTGAAATGTCGGCGCATCTTTCTTTTTGTGAGTTGCACCGACTCGCGATAAAAGAAGGGTTTCCATTGATTTTAGCTTGAACCGCGACGCGGTCGAATAACTACTACCACCCCTTACATTAATAACCTCCGCCCAGAAAAACGACCGATGTACAAACACAATTCATGAAACTTCGAGTCTTCTTTTTTTCATCCACATAACCGTACCATTCCTCTTTCTGCGGCTCAAAAAAAAAAATTTATAAACAACTAAAGCACTAAATAAATAAATTTAAATAAATATATTTATATTAATTAATTAATTATTATTATAAATAAAATTATTATTATAAATTTATCTTCAGTTCTATTCTTTATCGAATAGATTAATAAACTATAAAAAATTGCTAATAAAATTTTCTATACCTATACAACTTGAAAAAGAACTGACAAAATGGTCAAATTCATGAAGAAGGGAGAGGGAGGGGGGCGTGATTCGTTATACGGTCAGATCGATATTGAAACGCGGTCCATTATAATGTTTATGCGCTCGTATATATAATTCATTAATCGAAAATTTCCGAGTGCGCTTGGGAATATATAATAGCTAGCATGAGTGTGCAGCGATATCGATAGCTGGTCAACAGTGGCCAGACAAATACATTGGGGGTAGTTAACCCCTCTCTCTCTCTCTCTCTCTCTCTCTCTCTCTCTCTCTCTCTCTCTCTCTCTCTCTCATGGTGAATTTACCATGGATGAGCGGCAAACGCCAATGGAATTTTCGTTCACCCCACTATTGAATTTTGGAGGAGTGAAAAAAAAAGCGCGTGATTTTTTCGATTGCGCGATCGCTCAATAATGGCAAGGGAAATTTTAGCGGCGCCACCTTGTCAAATGCATGTATACCAAAATATCAGGAAAGAAGGAGGGAGAGAGTGCGCATGTTCACGTGTGCGTTATGACGCCTGGGCCAATGTCGAAGCCAGGGGGCTATACACCAAAGATTATCCCTTCGAAAGCAAAATTCAATTTCGAGACCTAAATCTAATGATGGATCAGACCGCCGTCACCGCGATTTAATCGGTTTTCCTAAACGGACGCTTTCGCGTTTGATAGAATTTAAATTTTCAAATACAAAAGGGCATGTCCCTAAATGTCCGGTCAACAAGTCCCTTACGTATGTATATGGGCGTTAACGCAATGATTTTTTAATTATTTACAATATTTGACAAAAAAATTTGCTATGTGTGGCAATTTATTTTCCAATTGCAGAAATTTGTATATTTAAATTTGTATTTTCAGGTCAAAGCATTATATTTAGGTCAAATTATAACAGGGAGGGAAATTGAGGTACAGGCATGATGGAGATGATTCGAAATACTGACAGGCATTAAGTTAACTTAGTATCAATGTTTATATATAGGTCATGAAAATTTAGTTTCAGAGTATAAAGATTAGATAAGTGGGGAGATTCGCAATACTGGCGGTATTAGCTTAGGTCAAACATATCGGGCATAAGGATTTAGTTTCAGCATAAAGATTAGATGACCAAGAAGATTTTATTTTCTGGTATAGGCATTAACCTAGCTTAGGTCAAGTTATATTGAGTATTAATTTTTATGCGGAGCATTTAGTATTCTAGTATTAGTATAAATTAGTATAAATAGTTCTAGTATTAGGCATTGGACTGGAATAAGTCCAATTCTTAGAACTTTGGGCGAAATATCCAGATTAGATGAAACAAGATTTAAAACTTTGCCATAGGCATTGGAACTAGATCGGGTGAATTTAATTCCAGCATGGGAATTTAGGTCATGTTTGTAGAATAGATGAACCTAATCTAGCTTAATGCCAGGCAAAGTTTTAATCTTTGCTAGGCATTAAGCTAGATTAGGTCAAATTAAACCAAACCTTCAGCATAAAGATTAGACCAAGCAGCAGATTGAAAGTTTCGGCAGGGATTTAACTATCGGATCAGGTCCGATTCTATAGGACATAGAAATTTAGGTCAACCTGAACCTAATCTAGCTTAATGCCTAGAAAAGTTTTAATCTTTGCTAGGCATTAAGCTAGATTAGGTCAAATTAAACCAAACCTTCAGCATAAAGATTAGACCAAGCAGCAGATTGAAAGTTTCATCAGGGATTATCGGACATGAAAATTTAAGTTCTGCGAAACGTAAAATTTATTAAATTAATTACCGACATAAAGGCGTAGGTCGGATTAGGTCAAGTTATGAGATTTTAACTTATAGCTAAGTTATAATTTATAAACAAACATTAACAGTTCAATTTAGTTATAAAAGCGATATTTTCTTTTCTTTCCCCTCACGATTTTTGCATAATATCTTATAAAAAAAAATTGTCACGAAATATTTTGATGGTCAATTCTCAAGTTTTTCCATGAATAATTAGTTCCACCCCTTGTCTCATTCGGTTAAAAAAACGTTTCCCCCATTATTCGACAATGAGATTCCTCTTCAGAATGGTATGGTTTACGGCCGCTTTGTAGATTTGATTACGGGCAATAAACGGACAAATGGGGATTCGATTAACTCTTCCGCCAGTATCGAATGAAGTGGTAGAAGGGCAACAAACAAAAAAAAAAAAAAAAAGGAAAAATTGAGCAACCACCCTTAAACCAACAATCTCTCTCTCTCTCTCTCTCTCTCTCTCTCTCTCTCTCTCTCTCTCTCTCTCTCTCTCTCTCTCTCTCTTTCTCTCCTATCGCATTTTTTCTCTGCGGTTTTCTGGCCGTTATTTTTCGCTCGCTTACTCTTTGGTTCTAATATTTAAACCCCTTTCGTTCTGTCGCGCGTTCTCACTTGAAAAAACCGTCACGTTCTCGCCACGAAATTGACCGGACAATTTTAAAGCCCACTTAATACTGAGAAAAATTGCTGTTTCGTACGAGTATGAATAAAAATTAAGGGAGAGGGTGAAAATGACCATTTTTTTTCCTCCTGTCACTTCATATTCGTTTTTATTAACCATTAGTTCATTAGGAAAATTATCTTCCTTTTTACATATTCTCATTTAGAATTTTTTTTCCCTCCGATTTTAGTTATACTTTCGTTACTGGTGAATCTAATTAATTTGATTGCTTGCAAATAAGCGTTTTAGAATTGAAATATATATATAGGTAAAATGAAAATTGACTTTTTGTCGAGATCCATTTAAAAGTTAAATTCGCTTTTCCTAGAATTTGACCGGAAGTTGAGATTCGTCCAATGAAATCACTGTGAGGGATGGTGGGGGAGGGGGGGGGGGGGGGGGGGGGATTTTTTTCACCTTTCGGGAAATCCCCCCTTATACCCTGTCATTCTACTCCCTTGACTTTCTTTCACTATAATCCCAACTCTCCTCTTTTAATTCGCTAATTTCGACCGGTTAAGAATTCATGCGACGGAACGCTCAGACGTCTCGAGAAAAATCAAAGCAAAATGCTAACGACTACCTCTCGTCCGTCCCGGAGGCCTCTTTGCCACTTTCTCGTTCTTTTTGCGCCTTTTATCGTAAATGGCGCGGAATTAAAGATTAAACAAAGTGGAAACCGGCGCGGCGGCGTACTTGTGACATTTTCATCCTCTTGTCGAGAGAAGAAAAATAAAAAAAAAAGAGAATGGAAAAGGACATTTTTCAACGAAAGAGTTAGCGAATGATCTGCTTATCTTTGTAGAAACCGGGCTTTACTTAACCGAATTCCAAGGCATCTAGTACTTTAAATTCAATTCATTTTCTACGTTTCATCCATTTTTTTGGAATAATTATAAATTATAAATCATAAATTATAAATTATAAAATTATAATTACTTTATTATTTTCTTTATTATATTCTTTATTATTTTCTTTATTATTTTCTTTATTTTCTTTATTTTCTTTTTTATTTTCTTTATTTTCTTTATTATTATTTTATATTAATTATGTATTAAAAGTATTAATTATTAATTATCTAATATTAATTATCTAATACTTTAAAATGATTTAATTTTTAATCATGAGAATTGAAATAGATGTTTTGGATTTGATATCAGATGTTGAATAAATACACGAGGCAAATAAGGGAGACGCGGGCATATGTGATCAAAAAAAAATTGATTAACAATAACGCCGGATGGCTAATACATAGGAGAAATTAACCTAGTCATGATGCATGTGCGTGGGTAATCATCGTATGAAGAAATACCTATTCTAATTTTCCCCAAGCGATTCTTATTTTTTTTTCCGTAAGGGTTAATTTGAATAGGACCAATTGGTACAGACCATCGAATTGAGTGAGTGGACCATGATACGCCTACACTTTTTTTTACTTGTCCCACATTACCCTTTTTTTTAACAAAGGCTTCTTTTTTTTTGACTTTACAGCCCCAATGTTGGTTCAATCGAAAAATTAAGTACATTCAATTTTACATAAGTAACCCATGTTGATTAACAATATTCATCTCGAGGGTTAATTCTGCAATGTCATTACTTTTTTGTCTCTTCATTTCAATTTTTAATATTTAACTAATTTTTATTTTTATTTTATTATACTTTTTGCCAAATTACCCCGTTTAAATTTTACCCATACGTTTATCCAATTTTCCCTTATAATTCAAATTTACATAAACTGGATCGATAAAGCTCACATTTCAATTATTTATCACCTTAATCAGAAGTCTAATGAACAAAATTATATTTTCAATTTTTCTAATTTATTGAGTGTTAATTTATCTTCTTATTTAACAAAGAAGAAGTAATTTGAATATGGAATATTTTTAATACATTACTATTAATTTTATTAATTTTTATTTTTATTTTTAAATTTTAATATTAATTTTATTAATTTTAATGTTAATTTTTATTTTAATTTTTAAATTTTAATATTAATTTTAAATTATAATATTAATTTCAATCGAAAGAATTTATTCAATGTGAGGAATTTTATTAAACAGTGTATGTGAAATTTTATCTCAGGAATTGAGAAATTCTGAAAAGTCTGTATTTTTATATATTAATGGAACGATAGTGATATGGTAAATAAAAAAAATATTAATAATTACACGGAAGTCATCGATTTATCGGTATAGTATTGCATTTTCGTGACACGTTCTCGCAAAATATTTTCCACACGATCTAGTCGCAAAATCCACGCGTCCTCAGATTGTTGCCATGAGAATGATTTTTTTTTTCCAACTTTTTTCTTATCTTATCAAACAAAGTTTTCTGATATAGAGTTATAGTTCAGATGTGCAATGAGAAATAAAGTACTTTGCAAGAATTGATGATCACAAACGAGAAAGTGTCAGTAATATATAAATGCCGCAAGCACGAATAGATCTTTCGGACCAGGGAGAGAATCTCCTTGAAAATATATGAAGATAAACAGAAAACTAATATGAATTGCGCGAAGATATATACAATATATGTATATACAATACAAGTCACCAAGGAGAGATCTCTTTCTTCATTATCGCTCATTTTTAAAAGACCTTCATCAATATTATTTTCTTTCTTTTTATCGCTTTTTCTCCTTGTCTATACATTTTTTCCGGATCAATGAATTTTCAACTTGTTGATCGTTCAACAGTGAAATAAAAAATATCCAATGGAAATCATTTTTAATTTTTCCTTTTTTTTACCGAAAAACAATTGACTGATGTGTAAAAAAATTTAAGTCAATTTCTTCTATTCACTGTAAACTTGAAAGTATCAAATTCCAAATTCTTGGATCAATTTGATACTTTTGGTATCAAATTGATACTTTTAAGTTTACAGTGTTCGTTTAGCAAAAAATTGAAAACTGTATACCAATTTTAAATTCACATGTGAGTTATTTATTTTTATTATATAAGTACATTTATTCCCCCGAATTTGAGAGGGCTGGACTCGAAAGTCAATTTCCGTGAAACGTGACGATACGTCGTCGATTTTTATCCGGAAAAAATTTTAAACGAAGATTAAAATTAAACTATAAGCGACGTTTTTATTTATTATGAAAAGGCCAATTACAAACAGGTAAAATTAATACTTATCAGGAGATATTTTACGAGAAAGTCAATCGGAAGTGTTGATAAGGTTATTTCATTGCGGTTTCATGACGTGCATAGGTGTCATTCACACTCAAGGGGTTTCTAATTATATGCGCACGTCATCTCTCTATATGTATATGTGCTTTTATGTATTAAAATTTAAAACAAACTTTACATAAATTTTAAAACAAGAATCTTTCCGAATTTGTTATATACTTCAACTGTGAAATGTTTAATTTTTTTTTTTTGGCAAATTTTCAAGGCAATTTTTCATTTTATTTATATTTCAAAATTTATTCAAAATCGATGGAGATGGAGAAGGGGAAAGGGTATCCTCCTACCAAAATGCATTACTGACTTACTTTCAACCCTTTTTTTCTTTTTGTTTTGAAAGGGAGTCTATTGAATTCTTTTGAGCGGCGAGAAAAATCCTCATACCATTGAAAGTTTTTCGCATCAGGAGTCTGGCAATTTTCTTAAACATCTTTCTCGATTTACATCTCATCCCTTTAGTCTTGTTCTCTATGTATCTCTCTCGCACTCTTTCTGGTGGTCGATCCCTAAAGGAGTTGGTATTATACACGGACCAGATATCTTTGGCTTCTAATTTCTTTGCTTTGCCCTCAGTTTCCTTGATCCCTATCGTTTTTTGGTGGAAGTAACTCGGCATAGCCATAAAGTAACGAACACATAAACACGCACACGTGCTTTTGGTGTTTCACGTGATGCGAAAAGCAAACAAATTTCGAGATATTATTCATCAAAATTGTTTCATTTCTTAATAATTTTGAATTAATTATTTTTGCTTCATGATCCATTTTCTGATCCATTTTCTTCATTTTCATCAAGAATGTTTGTCATTCTATTGTTTTATCCCTGTTTTATCATATTCATTATACAGAAATATCCTTTTTCCAATATGGAGTGTTCTGAGCCTATTTTAGTCGAATTTACAAATTAATAAAATTTAGATATATAAATTATCAATGAATTACTTTATTGATTATCTCGATAACACTTCTTGCAGGGAGATTTAAATTTACACAATGAATGAACAAGTATTGAGTAAAATTCCATTAAGATTTTCTATTTTTACATGTATATTAAACTCTCGTAATAAATGTCTTATTGACATAATCCAAAATTACTCGTAATTATTATTAAAAATTCAAAATGTTAAGTGTCATGAAAAGAAGGAAATTAAATTTACTGATTAAGTGAAAATTTTAAGTGCCTTCTTAAAAATTATATATAGAAGTTTGAACATATCTTCAGTATATGTGGTATATAGATTTTTTGCAAACGTTTCGTTTAACTTTCTTGCGACGTAAAATAATATACATATTTGAAGAATTTATTTCCCATTTTTAATTATTCAAGTATTAGAATATTACAATTCTCCAGTATTTTTTTTTTAAGACTCTAGTTTAATAATTAAAAGAACTTTTCATAAAAATGATTCCTTATTAAAAGAGGCCCTATATGCCCCAAAGTGAAAGCATAGAAAATTGAGAAGTAAACAGAAAGTTTTATAATGGAATTACTCGACTTTCATTGCTTTACTTTATGTTTTCTTATACAGCTATAATAGAATTTAAAACTTGCTTCATAATTTAATGGCTAATATATTTGTTTTGTTAATAATTTTTTTGTTCATAATTTAATGGCTAATATATTTGTTTTTTAATTTCACTGCGGAATTTTTTTTTCTCCTCCAGTATTAAAATTTGTTCATCTTTATAAAAGAATGAATTTTTTTTCAATTTTTTGTAAATTTTTCAAAAAGTTGACACTTTTTTTCTCTTCAGAGAAACGTGAATGCAGATTGAATGAAATGTTCACTATTGAATTTTTGATATGCGCATATTTATAATATATATAGACAAACGTGTGAAAATGATTGAGGCAAATGTCTTTTCACGATCGACTGAACTTGACACATAAAAATTAGGTCCGTTATTCCGAGCCTAGTTTAATGGATGCAAAAATGATACGGACTCACGGCGCCTCGCGTACGTTTCGACAAGATAGCATCAGCCACTGTCTGCGGAATGTCTGTCCGTGGAAGCCTTGAATACTGTGCAGATATATTCGTGTGCTGCTCATACATTGCAAGAGCAAGAGCAAGAGAGAGAGAGAGAGAGAAAGAGAGAGAGGAACTTGGCAGAGCGTTTGTTAGTAGGCATTGACGACGTTATGTGAACGTCTTATGGATATCGATTGCCACTCTGTAAGGTAAACTATAATTTAACGCATCAAACGGCGCCTTTACCTTCGCTGATTAATCTAAACCGACTCCTCATACGTTTCAATCTTCTCCTCTAATATTACAAGAATCGTCTGGCTTTTTTTTTTCCCGCCTCATCCGAACAGAAGCTCGTTACATTAGATTTATATTATTATCAGAATGTCCATTTCACGTCAGAGTGCATATTAACTAAAGTAGCAATAAAACACACACTCGACATAAACAAAACAACAGTTAATTAACAATCGTATATAATCAGCGCTGCTTTTCATCTTATATTCGAAAAGGCGCACATTTATTATACACCAATAGGGTATTTCGCATCATATAGATAGAATATAGTGTAGGCTGATGTTGTATTAACCTACTGACCGGTTCCGAGGCCAATAAAACTTGTCGTTGATTTTCCGCTTTGATATTCAAAACTATCTTCCGTGCCTGCTGATTAGAAAGTACATAATCCATTTTACTGTTTAGAGATTTGTCGATATTTTAATATTACTCGCGATTATTTTCTTTTTTTCCCTTTTTTTTTCTTTTTTGTTAATAGCCTCTTGAATAAATTCAGTCGCCTCTCTTGTAATCAGGAACTAATTACATTGTTACGATTGTCTCTGTTAATATTCAAACTCTACCAAACGACTCTTTTTAATGGACCTGTATTTTTTACATGAAATTAGTCAATGACTTTTATATGTCCGATCGACACGCACGTGTTTCCATCCAATTCGACTAATTTCACTAATTATAGTTAATTATTTTTATTCATTAATTAATATTAATTAATATTAAATAATATTAATTAATATTAGATATAGTATTATAAATTATTATATAAAAATTAATAATATTTATTAAGTAATATAACAATAATAATAATAATATTATTATTATTATTATATTAATTAATAAAAAGTAATTTATATTAATAGTTGTTCCTCTTTTTGAATTTTCCCTCCAAAAATTATAAACATAACCTAAAACTTTGAGTCCCTTTCTTCAGTGAGCGTCACATATATTAATAATTAATAGTTATTAGTTAATAATTAATATATATATTAATGATTAATTAATCATTAATATATATTAATTATTAACTAATAACTATTGATTATTAATATATGTAACGCACACTGAAGAAAGAAACCCAAAAGTTTAGGTTATGTTTATAATTTTTGGAGTGAAAATACAAGAAGAGAATCAATTATTAATTATTTGTTGTTAATTATTAGTTATTAATTATTAGTTATTAATTAATAATTATTAATTAATAATTATTAATTATTAATTAATAATGATTAATTATTAATTAACAATTATTAATTGGGAAAATTTGGGAAAATTAATTCCAAGCAGTTAATAGGAATTAATTCCAAGCAGTTAATAATTAACAATTAAAAATTTTTAATTGTTAATTATTAACTGCTTGGAAAGCAGTTAATAGAAATTAATTCCAAGCAGTTAATAATTAACAATTAAAAATTTTTAATTGTTAATTGTTAATTATTAACTGCTTGGAATTAATTTTCCCAAACGGAAAACAATTTACGATTGAGAGAGAACTAACCCGCAGGTTTTTAAAGGTGCTTTGCGAAATTTTAGTTTGTTTTTGTGTCGTGACTGGTGAAAAAATTGATTTCAGAAGGCTAATTGTGAGTTGGCAAGCAAACTCGAGCTCTTAAAACCGCGGGTCTCCTGGCGGTGATTTACGCACGGCTTTTATCACCATTGCAAAGCTCGGGGCCGGTAGGTTAAGAATATTGAGCACGCCGGCCGTAAAATAAGATATAGATTTCCATCTAGTAACTTTCTACCACGACGGGCCAAATAGCCGCATGTGTGGGAGTCAAGTCAAGACGCCATACGGCGTACGAACGTATAGCGTATGGTACACAGGGCACTTACAAACTATTATAACTTCAGGCCTGTGTGTATTCTTCCATATACACATATATAAATTCGTTACGCTCTACCTACGTGTAAATATATACACACAAATTCTAACCACACTTTTTCTTCTTCTTCTTCTTCTTCTTCTTGCTTCACCTTTTTCTTCTTTTTCCATTTCACATATTTTTCTTCTTCTATTACCCGTGCAGAAATTGCCCCACTTGGTCCTACTTGAAATAGGGATTTAGCAAGGGTCTAACTAGTTTTCCTAGTTTCTTGCAAGGCCCTTGTTATTGGTCTAGAAGTTACGGTAATATTTGTAAACGCACTTTTGTCTGGATCCGGATTCGGAAATAAATAAATAATCCATTTAGTCGTGTTTTTAATTTTTTATCGTTAAAAACAAATCGCGAATGGAATTTTGTTCTAATTTTTCATTGAGATAATAACAGTGATGAAAACGCATCATATAGTAACTGATGATGCGGTGTGGAATCCTTATAGCGGCGTTTTCATCGTGCTTGATAGTTTTATGGACCTGTCGCTCGTTCCTCGCCACTTAAACTTGACTAATTATTATTATGGTTTGTTAACTTCTTGACCGTAACCAAAAGGTGTAAGGAGGTGAGAGGAAAAACCACTTTGGTTACATAGAAATTGAATTTCTCGACAGGCTTACGATCCTCTGGCAATAGAAAATATCGTATATACTTTATTTCTATACCCTTTTATCTCGAACCCCCCTCTCTGTCTCTCTCTCTCTCTTTCTCAGAGAAATACACTCATCTACGACAGCTGAGTAAATTAATTTCCAGTCATCTTCACTCAAAACAATGAGTATGACTCTCCTGTAAAATTTATCATAATGTACTATTTTAGAATTGTTTGCATTTTATTCGAGACTTTAAATTAAACTTTCATTCGAATATTTTAATAAAATGGTTTTAAAATAATTTCTCATTGACGATGAAAATTTAATTAATTTAATTAATTTAATTTTTATATTAATATTTATCTCAATATTATGTTTACATCATCTATAAAATTCACTTTTATTACAATATTGAAATTTAGTCATCAATATTTTAAATAAAAAGTGTAAATTATATTTTTTAATAAAAATACTTTGTAATAAAAAAATACATTGTAAAGAATAATTTTTTTCTTGTCAGGGATAAAAAAAAAAATATTTGTAAAAAAAAAAGCAGCAAAATTTTGAATTTTAATTAAACATTTATACAAGAAAGTAATCAGGACTCGAGCAAGGAGAGAGTTTCGGAGAAATTGGTTCTCAACCAGGAAACCAGTTGACCCCAAATTAACCGGTTGGTTGACCAGTTCGATTAGGCTAACACTGTTATTATTAAAAATGGAGCTACACACTGTCTTTCATACTTTGCCATTGCAATTCAAATACAAAACAATCGATTTTTTTCCATACTCCTAAAATCAACGACTTTTTTTTTTTATTAATAATTAAAATTATTTTTATTAATAATTAAAAAACAGGAGTTTTTTAATTTTTTACCGAAACGGTAAAAATTTTCTCCATTTTTTAATTGAATTGAAAGTGTAAAATTTTTTCCATTTATTTTTGTTACGCAATATATATGATTTGCGGTTGAATAAAAGAACCGTGAAAGTTGAGTAAGAATTATTATAATTATTATTCATTGTTTCTTTATAGTGATAAATATAAATGAAATGTCGATAAGATAAAATAATATAAAAGCCTTTCGGATTTTTTATTTATCTATAGAGAATAATTTCTATATTTTTTTAATAACTGATAAACGATCGAATGTGACTTTTTCTTTCGAGAATAATTCTTACACGACTCAAGAACTTTGTTTTAAATCTCTTTAAAACGGAATAAGAGGTCTCAAGAGGCTCTTAATTTCCGTAATTCAAGTTTGGCCCTCGAATCCACCTGAAAACTTTTTTCATCGATAATGTTTTTTCAAGTTAAAAAATCACACCAGAAAGAGTTAAATGACTCAGGAAGAAAAATCAGAAAAAAAAGAAACACGTCATAATTTCATGGCCACTCTCTCTCTCTCTCTCTCTCTCTCTCTCTCTCTCTCTCTCTCTCTCTCTCTCTCTCTCTCTCTCTCTCTCTCTCTTTTTCTCTCTCTCTCTCTCTCAAGAAAGAAAGAAAGAAAAAAAGAAAGAGAGAAAGAAAGAACATTCATTCTGAGACATTAATTTTTACCCCTTTTTACCCTCTCGACAAGTGGATAGAATCTGGCCAAAGCTTCTTCACCCCGCGCCCAACTGCCTAATGACCCAAGTCTGGTGGTCGTTTCAGAAAAAAAAAAAAAATTCCAGAAAATGCCCGCTTAAGTGGCGTGAATCGTTTGCCGAGACGCGCGAGACGATGTAACCAAGGGGTTGTTACTGAGAATGGGGTTTGAGAAAACCGGAAAAATTGTGGAAGGGGAAATTTTGTCGACAAGATATTTGCGCGACGATCGTTATCATTTTAAACGGATGTCCTGCGAAAGAAGATTCTTTTTCGAGGTTTTTTGTTTTCTTTTTTTTTGCCAAGAGAGAGACGAGTCACTTTAACCCTTTTTTCTTTTTTATAGAACTCGAACCCTCGAAAATCCTTTCTCTCATGCAGCTGAAGGACAAAGACTCGAAATGGTACAATGGGACTCATCAGAGATCGGGAATAAATTACGGTTGAGAGACTGGAAACGAGAAAAATGATCGAGGCATGAAAGTATACTGTCTTAAATGGGCCACTCCTTTTTGAATCAAACCACGTGTCTTCCGTCTGTCATCGTTTCATTCACTGGAAACATAATCGTCCTCTAATGACGGCTTCGACTTGTCTCAAAATTACCAAAGTGCTCTTGATTTTTATTTCCTACAAGTGGGTCGTTCACTAATGAGAAACAAGAATAAAACCAAAAAAAAAAATATGAAAAAATCAAAACTGATTTTTCAGGACTCGAGGCAACTTTTTCCGCGAAAGCTTATAAAAAAGATAAATCAAAGCGGAAATCCTTTTCAAAAAAAAATCCTCTTAAAGATCTCTTTGGAGATTAATGATGAATTGAGACGATGATGAGTATAACGGGGGGATACAAACTTCTTAATTTACAAGAACCCCCTTGTTTTTCCCTCAAACGACCGGACATTGACCCTTTTAATTTCGAAAGCTATCAGGTTTTTTTTCCTCCCCCCCGCCCCCCGGCCTCAAATAAAAAAAATAATCATCGGAGAGAAGATTGCGGGGGAGGTTGTATCGATGGATCAGTGAATATTGAAACAAAAAATTAAAAGGTTCATCGGCCTTAAAGGAAGAAAATACACACACGAGGCCAGGAAGTAACGAAAGGGTTACTAGCCTCGGGGTCAGCGACCAACAATCCCTCCAATAGGCGAGTTTGGAAAAAAAATTATGAAGGCATTGAACAAAAAAAAAAAACAAAAAAAAAAAAACAAAAGATAGTGAAACATTCGCACGAGCAGGTGGAACAGTAAGAAGAGAGGTTAAAACCATATGCCTGAATAATGTTCCACCCGCGCATGCTTTTATATCAGACCACCTTTTTATACAAACCGGAAATTCATACTTTATGAAATTACTTTACGTATATTCTCACTTTTGATTTTAATATATTTCTTAGTGCATGATGGCAATTTTTATACCTTTCCCTTTGAAACGACCTTTATTTTCCTTTTCTTTTATGTTGACTAAATTTTAGTAAAATTTGTAATAGTTTTAGCTTACTTTAAATAGTTTGCTTAACCTAGATAAATATTTATTTGACTTCATTTATTTTCTTCGACTTCGATCAAAGAATTTAAAAAACTTTTCTTCTTTGCCTTTGGAAAAGTTTTTCAAAGGTGACAGCGGTGGGATTTTTTCTGATTTTGTTTCATCAGATTAGAAAATAAAATGACAGTGAGTGGGATTTTTTTTTCACTGATTTTGTTTCATCAAATTAAATTGTTTCATCGAAGAAAGAATTTGGTTGTTTGAAGCATATATAAATTTTTAATGGAACCAAACAGATAATTGCTTGACTGCGCATCTATTTGATTATTGATCAAAAACAAAATTTACATGTTTCAAATAAATTTTAGTGATGTGAAATTAAATTTTCATGATATACAAATGTGTCAACTTTCCATCCAGATGTGCATTTTCATGATAAGCCCTGAATATAAGGAAGAATATTTCCACTATACAATTATTAGCCTTCGCTCATCTCGAACAGTGTTCCTTTTTCGATTTTCTAATTTTCTTTTTAATGGTTCGTATATATGAAATGTTAGCAGCTCTTCCACTAAATCCATTATTCATCAGTGGCAATTAGAATGCAAAATTAAGCTTATATGGTAGCTTTCAGAATTTCTCAATTTTTCCATCAAACAAAAAAGAATTTTTCCAATTTTTTTTTTTGCAGAAAAATTAAAAAAATACAATTTTAATCTTTTATTTAAAAAAAAATGACTGTCTGGTGGAAAAAATGATGTTTTTTTCCAAATCATTGAAATTTCAGATTATTTTTTTCATATTTCAAATGATGAAATGAAATAATTTTTGAAAGAGTTTGGCAAAAAAAAGACTTCATATTGAAAGTTCATGTATGAATGTGGCTGTACCAAAAAGGGTGGGTCGAATTTCGTGACTACTGATGATGACTGTACATATTCGATGCCCAACACACATATACATTGACGAAATTTCGCACCTACATACGTTCGTTTGTGGGGTGGAAATCATTAAAGGGGCGGGGCGTGCCCGTGGTTGCCCGGATGACGGTCACGTGAACCAAGATGGCCGACCAGGGTAGGGTTCCCCTCTTTGCAACAGTCATTTGTTATCGGCCATTTTATTTTAATGATTTCCATGCATGCGTGAAACGCTCGGCTGCATCGCTCTCGGGAAAGGGATGCTATGCTTCGTAACGTGCACTAGCGCAATGCACTATATACAATGCTAGTCTATATGGCGCCTAAGTGCACATTTAGGTACAGCGGTTCGTTTAAAAAAAAAAAAAAATTCACCTATTTATGCATCAACGAGAATCGCCACTTTTTATCACCCTCATAAAATATGCCGACAACTTTACGAGAGTTTCGTTAACACAACGATGAGTTCTTTCACGCAATGACATCTAGATCCAATCAGCATTAAATCCCCCTCCACTGTTATCCAAAGCTTTTCTTAATGCACCCCCTTCCTTTCCGATTCTACTGATGGCACATCACCTCGTTGATGTCTATTTTGAATAATTATGCACTCCTCGGGACAACTTCATATTATGCCTTTGGCGAGAGTCTCTTCCCCCGCGTACATATACGCAAAATATACGGTACAACAACGATTTTTCATTAGATAGGCGTTGAATCGAAAACCAGTAATCACCAGTACAACTTTATTCACTTCGAACTTTTCTTTTTCTTCTTTGCCTTTGGAAAATATTTTCAAAGTTGACAGCGGTGGGATCTTTTTCTTCTTTGCTTTTGGAAAATATTTTCAAAGTTGACAGCGGTGGGATTTTTTTCTAATTTTGTTTCATTAGATTAGAAAATAAGGTGACAGCGGTGGGATTTTTCTCTGATTTTTGTTTCAGTAGATTAGAAAATAAGGTGACAGCGGTGGGATTTTTTTCTGATTTTTGTTTCATCAGATTAGAAAATAAGGCGACAGCGGTGGGATTTTTTCTGATTTAGTTCCAGTTGATTGGAAAAATACAGAAAATTGATAACTTTGGAAATCTTTAGCACTGATGTAATGCAAAAACTAATGAGCAAAATTATCTCTTTGTTAAGAACATGTTCGTTATAATTAATTTTAATCAAAAGAAAGAGATTTTTTTCCTTTGAATCGAGACAAAGCGGAATTCTTCCGCGTCTTATCAGTTGCGCAGCGCTGAATCAGCCGCAACAGGAATACATCTCTTATGTAACAGTGAACTTTTCGCTCGGCCGACAATCAAGACTAGAATCTCAGAAGTCAAACTGGTTTTAGAAAAGAAAAACTCCCTTTTGCCTCTCGACTTCATATCCCCTTGTCTTCATTGCGGGAATGATTCGCAACCCTTTTTCGAATTTTTTTTTTCTTCCGGGGCATATCGTGATGTGCAAACATCTGTGCCTAACGTTTTGGTCCAAAGGGGGTTTTCAGGTATATACTCTTATATATAGATAAACCCTTATATATTTCCCCGATGCGAGAATCATCATCAGTGCAATGACTTGTCTGCCAACACAGGCAGGTTTCATAAATCTTTTGTGTCTCTGTCAGTTCAAAATAATTCAAGTTTATGGGGAATAATGAATTATATCATTTGGAAAAATATTTTCTGACCGTTATTTAAATATTAATCCTCATCATTGTCAGAAACAGCGATTCAAATATATATCTAGCTTTTCATACTGAATATTTTAATCATTTACAGCTGCCGACAACATTTACCTTCGAGATTTTAATTAAAATTCCCAAAATTTACCACATATTTGTTAATGAATTATTTTTCATTTCTCTAAATGAAATTTAAAGAAAATAAAGATGTGGGAAAAATTTGTAATAAAAATTTGTATAAAATTAACCATATTTGTTGCTTTGTAATAACTGCAAGAATTTTATGATTGATGGTATGCAATTAAGGAAGGGCAGAATTTCATATAGAGCGATTGTGCTCAGCAATGTTCTCTATATATATATAGAATATATATATATATATATAAATAGGGAACATTGCTGAGCACAATCGCTCTTTACAATGGAGTCCAGTGACAGCTTTGAAGGTTGGCATTATCGATGTAGTCGCACGAAAACGCATCCCATCGTTTACTATATGGCATTATCAGTATTGTTGATCGCGATTCTTCATTCTTAACGATTCTTTAACCAATCATGAACGTCAAACTTCTCAGTCTTGATACAGTTAACGATTCTTTAACCAATCATGAACGTCAAACTTCTCAGTCTTGATACAGTTGACCCATATGTCTGCATCTCAACGAGAGAAAAAAACCAAACAATTGCGCTAAAAATCTTCCAATTGGTCAGGATTTTCAATAAATATTTTTCTTCCTGTCAATTTGTTCTCTTGTTTCTATTTTTCTATTTTCTCTTCTCAATGTGAGAGTGGTTGTTTATTTTCACGGAAAGAAATGCTTTCGAGGATTCAGCCATAAACTTTCGGTTGATGATTTTGATGAACTAGTCATAGTCTGTGACTGTCAGATTGGCGGTATTTTGTAACTTTTTGATCCCTTTGGGGTGTGCCAACTTTTTGGCAGTTGTTTTTCATGAATAATATTGTGATATGGCAGAATCAGACATTTTCGATACTTTTAGGATGAAAATCATCATCAACGGGTAAAATCTGTTTGTTTTTTTTTTGGAGGGAAAAATATTCTATAGAATAAATCCAATGATAATAAATAAAGACCAACCTGATCTCGATGTTTTAATCGTCTATCTGGAAACAACGCCCATGCACTAAATTTTCCCGATCGAAGCGAATGCACCCTCCCTGCTACATCTCTCTCTCTCTCTCTCTCTCTCTCTATTTCTCTCCAATCATCGACCCCATCCAGCTCAATCCATTTTGAAATTTTTCACTTTGTACCGCTCCTCCTTTGCATATATACAGTAGATGAAAACTAACACATTGGATAAAGCCAGCCCTCTAAAAAGAGCGACATAGTCATCATGATGCCAAAAGTGGAAGCAAGAGGGAAATATTTACTCGCACATGCACATAGGGGTCAGAGGAGGAAATGTTTCGTCGTGTGAGTGCGTGTGTCAGTTTAATGATTTTCAGCCGGAATTTCGATGACGGTGAACTCGAGTAAGGGTAGGAAAGAGGGGTTGTTGTATTAGGCGGAGGGAGGGTGTGTGTGGGTGATATGGAGGTGGACAAAGTCCAGGGCCGTAGACACGCAGAGGCGCCAATTTTGTGTGAGAGAAACAGAATATGGAGGAAAGAGAGAATTGAGGAAGGAGAGAAATGAAGAGCGTTGGGACACGTAAATTTTACAGTGGTGCGTTCATTTGTTCGTTGAACGAAATGCGAATGCATTATACATGGATTGCAGAGGACATTAATTTTCTGCCGTGGACATGTAGTGTGCGCCCGCGAGGGCTCAAGGGTGGTCCGAGAGTGTGAGCGAGAGAGAGAGAAAGAGAAGAGGCGACCGCCCTGGGGGTGGAAAGTCATGGAGGACGTCCCGCGCACGAGAGTCCACACAACACCACCCCCTCGTCTATGTATAAACCACGTGCAACGGTGATTTTGCCCCCGGAGAGATTTCCACTTTTTCGCGGTGATTTTGACGAGTGGACGAGAGCGACAAAAAACAAATTTTTATTTTCATCATTTTCTCCATCGAATTTATTCCCACTTTATATATGAATGCATCGTATTTTATATATGTATATATATATATCGTATTATATATATGTATATATATATATAGCTTATGATACATCTACATTGATAGAATTTACAGTGGAATAAAATATCAGTCTTTACATCAATACGTCAAAGAAGAAACTAATTATAACATTCATTTGTTTTCCAATTAAATTAAATGGATTGACACTTCCGGGAACAAAATTAGAAGATTTAATTTTAAAACATTAATATAATACAAGAAAAAATTTTTTTCTGTTTCAAAAAAAAGAAAAAATTCAACACGCGATATTAATTGTCCCTCGATAATGCTTTGTTCGTGTTCGCGTGTCGAGGGCGAAAGAATAGATATATATTTAGGGAGAAGGGGGTGAAAAGTGTGATTCTTGCCCACTACTCTGATTCATCAAAAAGTTCTTCAGCGGATTTGTAATTCTTGCGTTCGACAAAAGAAAAAGGGTTGCCTTTCGGTCTCCCTTCTTTAATTCTTATTCGACCGAGTGAAGTTTTTTCTCCCCCTCACTTCTTTCTATTAGACTCTTTTCTCTCTCTCTCTCTCTCTCTCTCTTTCTCTCTCTCTCGGTTCTTCCGGTTGGCACGCGAGATTTTAAATTTAATAATTCTTCATTCGCCCCGCGGCGGCCACGTCAATTATTATCGGGAGGAAACCATTAGAAGTTGCAGTGCCGAGAAATTATTTAATTTCTCGGAATAAAGTATAACGTCGTTTTCATGATTTCTTCACTGGAGCAAAAGTCCGCACGCGACCCTTCTATTATATCAGCATATACAGAAAATTATCTAACAGGGGAAGAATTATATATATGTCTAGTTTTACAATTTTACTCTATAAAAAAGAATTTTTATTTAAAAATTTATAAAATCGAGAGGGATACTGTAATTTCTTATTTTCTATTACGCCGCATAAATTTATATTTGTAATGCTAAAAAGGCTTTTAGCTATTTTCTAACAAAACTACCATTGATATTGATTTTCTACTTTTATTTTATTCACCATTTCTGTTTGAAATCGATTTTCCCGGCGTGAAAAAGAAGATAAATGAATGTTTGCTACTGTTTTTTATATAATTTTTTCTCTTCCATCTTAATATTTATCTTTCAGAAATTGTAAATTTTTTTTTTTATCACACATCAGATTCAGAATTATTGTGAATTTTTAACAACTGGACAGATCAGGTCAAGGTGAAACTAGCTCAGAAAGGCGATAGTGTTGCTAATTCTGGATGACCTGTCAATTTTGGATAATCATGCTTTATTCACATCTCTATTAGCACTTTATTGCATCAAAATTGAAAAATTCTAAACAAAACACGGAAAAATCGGGAATTATTTAATTGGTGTTAAATTGTATTGCAGTAATAACGAAAGATTTAATTGGTCTTCTTGTTATTAAAAATAGTACACTGTTTCACTGAAAAATACTTTCTGATTATTGATCAGAATGTAAAAACCGTTGATGTGGAATATTACATTGAATGCAATTTGATAATCGCGAGTTCAGTGACATTGACAGTTTGTCTGCGAGACGAATGACCAGATGTAATTCTACAATTGGTCCCTTATTGAACAATAATTGAAAATACAAATGACATTGATTACATCTTTTCGCAGACGGTTTTCTCATTTTTTATTTCTCTCTCATGGGTAAGTCCATAATGGAACATTGGACCTTGAAGAATGTAACATATGGCCCGTTGGAGACAAAATGTTTGACCTTTTCTTTTGCAACTTTATGTATTTACTGAAAATTTACTGAAAAGTAAATGCAAACCAAGTGACACTGCGAAAAAAACTAATAATATTTAAAAATTTTCCTTTTGCTACCCCGTGCAGAAATTGCCCCTTTTTTCCCTATCTAAAATAGGGCCCTAACAAGGGCCTTGCAAGAAACTAGAAAAACTAGTCAGAAGCTTGCTAAAGCCCTATTTCAAGTAGGGCCAAGTGGGGCAATTTCTACAAGGGACCCTATTCCAATTTTTGTTTGAAACAAAAACTAGTTTTTCAATTTAGCGCCGCTGAGGCTGTGAACTGACATAAATAATGCTAATTACGTATGAATAATTATGAATAATTTCCAATACAATTTGGAAATTATGAATAATTTCCAATACAATTTGGAAATTATGTAGTAAATTTTTGTAGTAATTTCTGTAGTAAAATGAATACCTTACGGAGATGTAACATTTAGGAGCGTGTACTTTTTACAAATTACAATAAGTAAAAACAGTGGGTGAATATCTTGAGAGTGAAGAGAAAGGGTGGATGAAGGAGAGTTTATAAGACGTTGCAACCCTTTCAGTCTCGTAGACGGCACTTCCGGTAACGAGGCTATACACACGCAGTGTGGATTACGGATGTTACGGACTACATGTAGTTTTACGGTTGGTGTTTGCTACATTCATGTCTTTTACAATAATATAAATGCGTCTACATACAAGGCAGATACAAACGGCTGTAGAAGCTCGTACTGACTGCTGCGCACCCGATAAATGTTTCAGGGTGCAATTAAGTACCAACAACAATAAGAAACCAACCCCTCGGCCTCGGCAGTCGCATATTAATTCGATTTTAATTGCATCGGGAAATAAAACATACGGCCAAGCAGGACACACCTGTGCTCAGTAGTCTTTCCACCGATACACACGTGGAACCAAGGGTATTCACCATATATATACAATATCAATTGGCCCTCTAAATAAATTCTCCCTTCTCTTCCTCAAAGATATTTTTATTTATTCAAACAATTTTCTATGTATGCCTACTTTCTGCCTTCTCTTCCTCAAAGACATTTTTATTTATTCAAACAATTTTCTATGTATGCCTACTTTTCAAATATATACATTGTATATTCTACAAACGTTTATCAACCTCATGCAGGATAATTATACCAACTTGATCATATTAATTCATACTAATCCTTAGAATTAAAAGTTCCAGGGCTAAAGTCTTAGTCGTTAAAAATTTATCATCCATTCTCTTTGTAGAGAATTTTCTCCCAAGTTTATAAACAATATGCCAATAAATTAATTGAAAAAAAAATAATTGAAAAAAATGAGACAAAAAAATCAGAGAAAATAATCAGACAGAAAAAAAACAACGCGCAGTAAATTCCATTTAGTGAAAAATACAACGAAGAAATTAAACGTTTCAGGATTATTGATCACCCGAGGCTCTTCTCACAAGTAGAGAGTGAACTTTTATATATATAAGTATATTGTACGCCACGCAAAACATTTCTTACGTGACTTCGTTTTACCGCCTACAAGTCGATATTTTTAATAACAGTACACGTTATTTTCATCGTTTTATTCCAATTTCATTTTTTTCTTTTCTCCAAAAGGATAAGAAAGAAAGGAAAATTGTTTTTATTAAAAAATTAGAAAACAACCCTTATATACTCAAGTCCTCCCTCCCTCTCTCTCTCTCTCTCTCTCTCTCTTTGTCCCTCGCGCTAGATGAGAGGAATTCTCAGATGAATCGGCGATTGAATAAAAGATGAATCGTCCGGCATCGTTGAGTTGCCCGGGGTAAAAAAGCCCTGGGAAGAATGTCGATATTAATAAAAGTTAAATTGAGCCAATCGCTTGTGGAAATTACAATCGAGTGCATTGCCGCCGGGAGAGAGAGAG
This sequence comes from Leptopilina clavipes, assembly GCA_001855655.1. Lineage (NCBI taxonomy): Eukaryota > Metazoa > Arthropoda > Insecta > Hymenoptera > Figitidae > Leptopilina > Leptopilina clavipes. The sequence goes on from JUFY01033663.1 coordinate 22,567, forward strand.
AGAGAAAGAGTGCACAAGTCTGATAGAGGGCCGCGGAATCAAACAAGGAGTAACAAAAAGAAATAAATAAAAATAAAGATGAGTTTCTTGCGCGAACACAAAACATCAGTTAAAAAATTTGTGACTAAACAATAATGTAGCATATAATTATATAGAATATGGAAAGAGTATAATTTTTACTTTCTAATGACTTCAAATGACTATAAAAAATGATAGTATTAATATTTGTAATCACTAATTATTTTATTTAATTACAGATCGATCATCAATACGAAATTTGCTATAAATGTACTTTTATTCTTTATGTTTAAATTACCAACAGGAAAGGAACATGAAGGATCGAAAATTTACAGCCGTAATTGAAATAATTTTATTGATATATGATATTCTATATAGATGTAATTTTCATTTTAGTCTGATATTGTTCAACCATTTTGCATTGTCCTTTGATACTGTATACACGGAAGGAAAATAAATATTACAATTTTATAAAAGTAGTTTAAGGAACAAAGGGAAATTTTGATATCAGAAATACTAAAAATACAAAAAAAAACATACAAAAATTTAGTATAATAGTTAATTGGTTATTTATTAAGGTTTGAATAACGTATTTGTAACTACTAAATTTTTTTGTTGTACTTTTGGCATTTGTACTTTTGTTGTACTTTTTTTCTGGTGTCAAAATTTCCCTTTGTTGCATTTTGTCCCCCAAAAGTTGTACTACGTTTATAATATTTGACATTTACTTTCTTTCCATGTGGTTCGATTTTTAATTATTTTGATTTTCAAAATACGGAATATTTGCATTTTTTCATTTTTGACGCTTAGTTTAATTTTTTATGAGTGAAGTATTTAAATGGAAAAACGGAAAATAATTTTAGAGAATGTTATTTCTAAACAGGGCGGGGGTTAACGCTAATTTGTTAAATATGCTTTTCGTTTAACTTGAAAATTAGTACGTTCCTGTCGCACTACACTGGAACGACTGTATTGCATCTTTATTTCAATCTTTAAAGCAAACTATTGTACTTTACAGTCTTGCTTATAGGGAAAATTCAAACACCTTTTAACAGATATTTCAACATATTTCAAAATTCATTCAAAACGGTTTTCATATAATTTTCTATCAAATAATTTTCTATTATTATTATTATTATTTATGATTCATTGTTTTTTTTCCATCCCGTGTACGATTTAGTGCTTTTGTTTTTTTTTCGATGATTTCGATGATTAATTTTTTTAGGGACGATTATCATTTCGTGTGTTTTATTTGCATCATATGTATATATATATATATATATATGAAGGATGTTTAATTTTGTGAGAACTTTTTTCAGCCATAAACTTGGGTAATGACAGAGCTTAGCCGGCTCTAATCAAAGGTGTTCTGATTGCAGGTGAACGGCCCTATAAGTGCCACCTTCCTGATTGCGGGCGGGCCTTCATCCAGCTGTCGAATCTCCAGCAGCACTTGCGGAACCATGACGCGCAGGTGGAACGGGCGAAGAACCGGCCGTTCCACTGTAACATTTGCGGCAAGGGCTTCGCAACGGAGTCCAGCCTCCGGACCCACACGTCGAAGGTCAGTCATGTATGTACCAAATCCGACGTCCAAGATCGTTACTGCATTTTTCAACTCAATGAGTGACAATGACGCGAGAGCAGGTTCCAGTTAAATGAAAGAGAAGTAGAACGTCTAGCGAGCTTGATGAATCCAAAAAAAGAAAAATTTTGATGATAACAAATTCAAAGACAATGGGAAATCTTTATTAATTTTTTTGCTTTCCCATTTCTTTGACGTATAATCTTGCTCGCAATTCGTTTCATCTATCTATTCTCGCAATGGGCATTTCAAACTATCATTCTTATATATATTAATAACAAAACATCAGTGCAATATTATTAATACCCTTCTCAATGAGAAATTGGTTGACAATTTTCACTCTTTTTCATAATTTAATCTTTCAATTTTTGTTGATTTTTGTTTGATTTTTGTTTTCAATTTCTCATTGATTTTGTTGTAATATGGTGGTGGGTCACGCTTGCATCGAGGAAAATTTTTTCTTTTCACATTCATTGGCTGCTTAAATGATATTTTTTCTGGAAATTTTCAAATATAATTGAATCCCCCTTCCCCTATATAAATATGAAGAGGGGAGGAGAATTATCAAAATTTTCGAAAAAAATTTTTCTTTTGAAAAAATTGGAGCCAAAGAATGTTTTTCTTCTATACTTTTTATTGAATCCCATCTCAGGGGTAAGGAAGCTTTCGTACGGCTCGCGCGTTTGTCCCCATAGAAAACAAGGAAGCAATATACGCGAACGATATCTCACGGACTTTGAAGTCTTAAAAATTCTTGAACAAATTCGAGATAACGTCTTCCATTGAGTCGTTGACCCCCCGAGAATGCCGTGCGATGAGCAACACCCCTCTCTCTCTCTCTCTCTCTCTAGTAGATTATCACCAAAGTGCGCACTTTACCAATCACGCTAGATATGTGTAAATATTTACGTAGAATCTCATAATAATAATAATAATAATAACAACAACAACAATCGAAATTTTTTGGGTTTCTTCAAAGGTGCTTGGGTCTGCTTTCAACTAAAAATTTCCCGCACTAAAATTTCGCACAACTATCCACCTTCAGGCAGTAGAAAATCTGAAATTTTTTAATCATTGTCGCGAGTAAAATAATGTAAAAATAATTGAAAAAAAGGGTCAAGTGTGAACAAAATAGTGAGAGAGCATTGGTATCGTGGATCATTACCTACAGAGTGCATTGTTCCTGAAACTGGTCCTACTGACACGTGGTGTTAAGTAGTTAAAAACAGGAGGTGGAGATTAAGAAGAAGAATAAGAAGAAGAAAAAGAAGAGGAAAAAAATCGGGAAATGACGACTATAACCCTCTAATCAAATTCACCCCTTTGAATAATATAACTCTAGGTTCGACGAGGCTTAGGCATCGGAATCTCGTGTCGTGAAGCACTTTTTTTTTTT
>JUFY01033663.1:25585-45306 GCA_001855655.1 Leptopilina clavipes
TTTTTTGCGCCGGCCAACTGAAATTTCTCAACCCTTTTGCGCGCCGGGCACATGTCTCGGCGAAAAAACGTGGGAAGGCATCTGCTGAGCGGTTCAATTCTCTCATCTCTTACCAAACCTTTCTTTCTCTCACCTCACCCCTTTTCTTATCCCATTATCCTATATATAGAATGTCTTTCCAAATTTTCCCCTTCTGCTTTTGTCAATTCAATTTTTTTTCCTCCTTTTTTATATATATATCAATTGAGGTGGTCTCATCTTAAAAATTTACAGAAAAATTTTTTTATTTACGTAAAAAATGAAATTTTTCTGACTCTTCTCACCCTTTATCAAAACGTTGATCCGCAACAACACGTTTGCTTTACAGAACGGCAATAAATATCGCTCTTTCGCATTTTAACACCCTGGGTTTTTCTTCGCCAACCTCTATAATTGAAATCTAATCCGCGGTTAAAACCCCCGTTCAATTTTCATGTTTTCTTCTCGCCCCCGCGATGCGTCAATAAATCTCAGCGTAATCTGACTTTCTAAGGAGAAAATCCCTAGATAGAATCCCTATTTTTGCCCTATGGAAAAAAAATATTTGAAAAATATTCTTCCTAACCAGGAATAGGTAAATATAAAACTCAAGGTTTTGTACGTATTCCGTGCAGAAATTGCCCCAATTTTCCCTATTGAAAATAGGGCTCTAACAAGGGCCTTGCTAACTAGGAAAACTAGTTAGACCCTTGCTAAAGCCCTATTTCAAGTAGGGCCAAGTGGCCAATTTCTGCACGGGATGTTACCTATACCAAATTGTCGCAAAGGTCAAGAAAGTGTCATATAACATTTTTGTATCAAACGTATTAAATTTTTGTATTAAAAAATATATAATGATGAATTTTTTATATTAGACAAAAAGAAAAAGAGAAATTTGTACCTTCCTCAAGAAAGGAATGTTTTTACATATTTTCCCAACTATAAAATAGATATATATGAAAACACACTTTTCCGTCTGGTTGGAAAATTTAAAATTCCTCTTTTCCTCTGTATAAACATTCCGCTAATTAAGCTTTTGCTTTCAAGCGACGCGATTTTAAAACAGAGATTGGTTTGCGAGTGGAGAAAATTGTTGGGAAATGTTAGAACCCGGCTATTTTCACAGAATCCGACGGCTTTTAAAATTAGTTTCTTTACGGGCGACACTCTGCTAGTTGATTCCCTCTACCGGATTACCGCAGAAATAAAATATCGCGTTGCACTTGTACAAGCACGGTTGAAGAGGGGAGGGGGGGGGGAAGGGGTTATAGAGGAGAAGGGGTTAAGGGGGCACCAGGGTGTAATTAAAACGTTGCGAAGAGAGAAACAGAGAGCCAAAACCCACCGTCTCACTTCCACTTGTTTTCCGCCCATTTCAATCTATCTCACTCTCGTTGTTGAGATGAGAAAATAAAATGATGAAACAAATGGAAAGCAAGCCCATCTTGCCCGGTCTAATCGAATTTTCACGAAGCAGATTTCTTGAAATTGTTTTCGCTATTTTCGTCCCGGAAATTTTCTTATACCATCAGTTCCTTCCTTTAAAAAAAAAAAATTCCAAATTTTCATGATCCTTAATAAACTGGGTTCTAAAAATTAAAATGGTCGCGGAAAACTTTTATTTTCCTTCCAAAATAAAAATTTGTCTTCAATTATAAAAGGGGTGGGGAAGGGTTACTTTTGATTGTAATACGGAATATACGCTACAGACTTCGAAGTACAAAAACTTGTTCATTTAGCGGACAATATCTAATTAATAAAATTATCATTTAGTTTTCAACTAAAAGAATTTTTTTACCCTTTTTATATATTAATATAATTTTAATTTCACTGAATTTTCAATTTTGTTTTAGAGGAATTTTCATTCGGCTGAACAAATATTAAACGTGAGCATATTTTTACCGCTAATTTTAAAATTATCTGTTAAATTTGAATTCTTTTATTATTTTTTACATTTCTTTAAAAAGAAGTATCATTTAAGTAACTTTTGGTTAAAATAAATATAGTCAAAAAATTGCCTTGTCTAAGAAATGTATCAAAAAAGTATAGAAAAAAAAATTTTTGTTACTTCGAATCTTTATACACTGGGAAAAAAATTTATTTGATTCAAATAATGAATTACTTGTCTATTATCAAATAAATATTTACTTGAACCAAATAATTTTTATTTCATTTAAATAAGTTGTAAGAGAAATAATAATTTCTGTTGTATTTGAGTCAAATACCGTTTAATTGACTCAAATAAAGTTTATTTGATACAAATAAATATTTGATACAAATAAATATTTGATACAAATAAATATTTATTTGATAATAGTCAAGTAATTCATTATTTGAATCAAATAAATTTTTTTTTCAGTGTACGACTATATTGTAAATTAGAAACCAGAGGGAAATATCGACACATTTTAGAAGTAAATTTCCAATATCGTAACTATAAATCAGTTCATTGAACAAATCCACAACTTCTCGTATCTTTTTTTTCCTCTTTTTATCACTTTTTTGTACACTTCCTCTTCACCTCATTCTCGTCATCCTTTTCCCTCTTATTCACCTCTTCTGAACGTAGTTTTACGTCGAATTTATTCGTATAGTTTAGCCTTACACAGGGGTTGAATTCCGTGCAACACGATACAACCCTTTACTGTCTTTCACCAACAAACCACCCCTCCCCCCTATCTCTGCATTCTACTTAACGTTTTCTTAATTGTTCTTAGAGCGCCACTTTTCACTATATGATATATATAATAAAATCCCGTTATTTTTTTTCCAAAAAAAAAAAATTTGAAAAAGGAATTTTTATCGACTATTTTTTTTTATTAAAAAGGGAATATTTATTAACGATTTCCAATTAAGCAGGGTTTCCATTCGTGGTAAACATCGACGGCTGGCGAATCTCCAGGAGAATCGCACTCTTTGTCTCTTTTGCGGCATTAAAATAGAAAAGTGGGACGGCCTTTCGTGGTCGGAACGTTCGTAAATCGCCACACACTGGTGAATTCACATTCGCTAGAGTTTCTATTCTCGAACTTCCCCCACTAGTAGGTGGGGGTTTTTTTTTCTTTCCGCCCCACTTGAAAATTTTTAGTTGGTAATTTTTTTCTTCCAACTCCACCCCTCAATTGATTTGATTTCATTTTTTTTCTGTTCTGTTCCCTTGTAGGAACCACCCTTACATGAAAAAGGGGTTCTAATGAAATCATTCTCGTTTGTCGATTTTGACGGGGTTGGATTTTTCTATGGATTCTGTCTCCCTCCACCACCTTCGCCGCCTTTCTGGTTATGTAACAATCAAAAAGGGGGAATCGTGTATTGGCACAACATGATGAGGCTCCCTTTTCAACTCGTTTTTTTTTTTTTTTTTCTTTTTTCATGTCCCATTTCGACACGTGTTAATCGCGGATTATACCTACTCTCTTCAAGGCGGATTTTTAAACAAGAGAGAGAGAAAAAAAATAGCATATATATTGAATCGTGTAGTGTATCAGGTTTGGGAACAATCGCTCCTCGGCTCAATTAAAATGCATTTGTTTCCCTTTGCCTTTATTGCATTGTGACTGAACTTCGTTTTTCACGCGTGATCGAAAGGAAAAAAAATGACAAATTTTTTTTTCACGTCAATTACATTAAAGAGGTTTGAAAACATATCTACATATATTGACTTTAATTCTTTTCGAATTTCAAAAGAAAATGGAATGTTTTTTCTGTGAAAGTAAACACAGGGAAAATATTTGATTTCCTCATTTTTTTCTGCGGTTTTTTTTGGAGGGGGGAGAATATATAAACCAGAGAGAAATTCAACTTCGCGGGAAAGTATTTACGTTTCATTTTCCTCTCGGCAATCGTAAAAGCAAAGTCGCAAAGGAGAGAAAGAAAGAATGTTTGCAAGGTGAGATACGAGGGGCGGGCAAGTATCTTTCAGGCCAGCCAAAGTATCGTACGAAGGTTGTCTGCCGTCGAGGCTCGCGGCCTCGTCGAGACCAAAAAAAGCCAAGGAAAAGAAAAAAAAAGAAGAAGAAGAATTGAGAAAAGAATTGCACACCACAAGACCTTCAGCCTACAGTAAGTGCACAAGTAACTGAAAGAAAGACCTCGGCATCGGTCCGCTTTAATTTCAAAGTCCCATCCCATGGAATTTATTTACGAAACCATATATTATGCGAAAAAGAAGAAACTCTGAATTCTTGGAAAATATATTTTTTTGAACAATTTTTTTGAACAATTTTTTTCATCAATTTCCCGAAATGTAAATTATCCCCCCTCCCTCCTTCCTCAAAAATGCATTGTGGCCGTAAAAGATGAAAAAAAAAGATTTGCATGCGAGTCTTGCAATCTGTGCGTAGAGAGCAATGAACTGCAAGTAAGACCTTCGCTTTAATTTTAGACCTAAGGAATTGAGTTTTACTGTATGTTTCGCCGTCAAAATAGAAGAAATCATTTATTGTTTGGAAAATTTTCTCCCCTGTTTTTTCATAAAAAAATTCTCTAACATACAAAGTCCATTTCGCACTTGAGCAAAGGAAGAAGAAGGGGCGTTAACAATCTGAATGTAATACCAAAGGAGCGATGAATTTTACCTCCATTGAAAAAGGAAACATTTTTTGAAAGGTCAAAAAAATTATATATATATATGCTATGGGTAAGACCATGAAAAGAACGCAGGAAAAAAGAATTGCGCAAAACTCGCGGGGACCTTCAGGCGAGGATCTCAACAATCTCCACGCAGCAATTTCGGCATGAAAACGAATCTTGTGACATAAAAAAAAGTAATAATAAAACATTGCGGTTCATACTTTCTTATGTACCAAGGTCAGGACAAATGGCCACTATAAAATCACAATTAACATCTGCAGTTAAAGAGACGAGTTTAATTATATGTATATGCTTGAAAAAAGAAACCAATGTCACGTGCATTTTTTTTCCGATGGGAACCTTTTTTTTCTGAAGGTTTATATTTATAGATATGTGACGTGCTCTGAAGAAAGAGACCCACATTTTTAGGTTATGTTTAAAATTTTTAGAATGAAAATACAAAAAGAGGATGAAAAAAAGAAAAATGATTTATTAATCATTTTATAATTTGTTAAATCTTCATTACATCCAAAATATTCAATAAAAACTGATTTTGATTTTATAATCCTGTGCAGAAATTGCCCCACTTGGCCCTACTCGAAATAGGTCTTTAGCAAGGATCTAACTAGTTTTCCTAGTTAGCAAGGCCCTTGTCAGAGCCCTATTTTTATTAGGGAAAAGTGGGGCAATTTTTGCACGGGATTAAAAAGAAACTGTTAATGATAAATCTATCACAAACATAACCTATAATTCCTTTGCTTCTAAGGTCCCTTTCTTCGGAGCGAGTCACATTGTTTATAAACGAAGGAGTGTATGTTGAAAATATAAATTAGTATATTAGATTCTTCCCCCTTAGAAGAGGAATGATGCGGTTGTTTTATTTTGCAATGAGATTGTGAGAAAGTTTTCCAAGGAAGGATGATTGGCTTCGTCGAACTTGTTGTAAATACAGCATCATCAGCTTTTGAATAAGACCCGAGGGATAGTTAAGAAGTATTTGAACCACTTGCTCATGGATACCGTTCGGAAGGTAGACATATATCGTTCTCTTCTATATAAAACATATATCTAAACAGAGAAGAAAGAGCAAAGATGGTTTCTTCTCCTCGAGCACACAAAATGGCTAACATCGTGTCCGACGTCACGCATCGCTACGCGTGTGCTCACACCCACTTCCTTTTTATGCCACTCCCTGGCCCAAAACCTGGTTTAGACATTGAAGAGTCTAGACAAGCTTATAAACCTTCCGCTCGAATCGCTTTCAAAATCATCTTTTTTTTCACCGCGCGTTAAAATTATCACCAGCAAATTAATAGAAAAAAGGAAACCAATCTGATATATAGTTATATATGCAAAGTTTCCTAGATAAAAGATATTGATTATAACTGTTGTTGCGATGAAGATCTGATCAGATTTCCCGCAACGCGAATGGTGACCGATGAGAGCAGTAATGCAAAAGTCCTGTTAAAGTCTGCGTGATCTAAAACAGTCGAGAGAAGCCGGAAGTTGGGAATTATAAATATAGAATGGCGGGTGGCAGACTTGAGTCTCGGGCGTAAATAATTTTCCGCAAGTGATTTGATGTATCGGCGAGGAGGCAAAGAAACAAGGAATTAGGAGTATAAGTAATAGGTAATGGAAAACGGTGCGCGGCGGACACGCGAGATGAATCTGGTCACGGAGAATCATACACTCTCCTCGCCCACGCGGCCAACGTCCCTTGGGCCTCGGATGAGCGCCGCAAAACGAGAAGGAGAGAAACGCGAATACGAAAAGGAAAGAAAAACTCTTATATATGAAGAAAGAGAGAATCTCCGTGCGCGTTCTTTGCCAGTGCTACCCGGTGCAAAAAGCGAGGATGCAACAAAAAAGGAACTGCACAAGAAGAAACCGGTTTTTTCCAGTTGGGCCAGGTCGGGGCGTCGAACCTTCGGACCGCAGCAGCCTCCCTCCGAGAATAACTTGCATGCGATGATGCTGCAGCTCTTTCTCAACGTGGTCTCACTTGCCCTAGGTCTCAAATCAGAAAAAAAAAATAAATAAAGGCTAATGAACTCGCGAATACAGATTTTCGTTGTAATTTCTTTTTTTCATCCACTCCCTCGAGCAAGGTAACCCGCCATATTTTTTTTTTTCCTTCACGTGACCTTCGAAGTCGCCTTTACACAAGAATAGCAAGGGAACAATAAAAAAGAATGATAGCCAATGACCGCGAGAAGTTCTTTCACCGGTGACCAGATCTGCTGCACATGCACAGCAGCAGTGAATTAAAAAAAATATATATATATCATTGATTGATAATCTTTACCAAAGAAAAAGGACGTCGAATTTCGTCTTTAAACAAATTATTAGATTTATTTACTGCCGATCATTGAATCTATGCTTTGCATATGCTCATATCCTATGTCCCGATCATTCGCGCGAGGACATGCGAGGTCGATCGAAACAGTGACAGTAAGGATGCTTACAGCAAATGCCAACTATATGAATTTTGTCGCTTCCGATGAAGGAACCGATGATTTTCGATCGACTTCCTAACTCGCAGCTTTCATAAATTCATCTACTTGGGCTTTGCTTCAATCCTCTCTTCCATAATTTTCCATCCATTTCATCATCCTTGATCATCACTCTCATTTTTTATTCACCATTGAAAATCTTTGTCCTGACAGAATTGATGAATTTTGATGCGCTTTTGATTCCAGAAGTGGTGATGGATATAAAATACTAGATTTTTCACTGTGCAGCGATAATTGCGAATCTGATTGGACAAATATGGGAAAAATTTGAAAGTCTGTTGCTTTAGTAACAGACACAGCAGTTGTTACTATTTGCTAGTAACTAATAGCAACTATCGTAACAACCGTTGTTGTTATCATCAACATGATGCGCAAATTTTCCCCATCAGATTCAAATTATTGAGCGATGATAAATCGATCCATTTCACTCTGGAATCATTCCGTCTGAAGACATCTGTTTCATGATCTGTTGAGTATCAGCACTTTGTTTTCCGACTTCTCTTTGCAAAATAGAAGCGACAAGTGTCTGAATTTATCAGATTGCGTTTCTCGGCGATAAAATATTAAAATCATTCCAATAACGCTCCCATCCAAATATTTCCACTAAAAAGAAAACCGTAGAAAGCAAATCTGTGCAAGGCGTAGTCCGTGGTGTCGGCGGGAACGGTGTGCCTTAACTCTCACTGGTATCGTTCTGTTCTGTGCCCGCCTGTCCTGCGCTTCTGGTGCACAACTCTGGGTTGGTATCTGGGGTGACTCTGGTGTCTGCGTATCCATTGGCCAAAACAAGGAGTTGCAACAGCGTGTTGTGTTCCAGCAACACGCCGCCCTTCTCGGCGGCCCCAACGCCACTAGCTGTCCCATCTGTCACAAGCTCTTCCTCGGCGGTGAAGCCCTCATGGAGCACATGAAGCACACCCACAAGGATCCAAATGCTTCCGGCGTTGCCAGTAAGTATCTTCAAATTTTTCTCATTCTCCCTTTCTCTCACTCACTTTATTTTCAACTGATGGTTTCAATATATATATATTTTTTTGATTTGATAATTGGATTTGATAATTTCAAATCAATATTGCTTATTCATTTTTTTCGAAAATTAGCAAAATGAAAATATATTTTTCCTCATTGCTAACGTTACTAATTGGGAATATTGTGTATACAGAATCATTTAAAAATGGGTGAGAGAAAGAGAAAGGGAATATTAGAGGTGGAGAGAAGAATATTCCGTGTATGGTCTTAAGGACCATTATACCCGAATCGCTTTTGGTGCGGGCAAACACTATTTTTATATATTATTTATTTATCTACTAACTGGGTTCTACTAACACCGGAATCGTCTCGAACTACCTATTATCTTCTATTCATTTGTAATGCCTGAGAGAAAAGGACACTTTATCATCCATAAACGAACTTATACTCCAAAATAGACTTAATCATCCAAATAGTCTAAAAAAACAAGTCTAAAAGACAAGTTTAAAAACAAGTTAAAAAATAAGTTAAAAACAAGTTAAAAACAAGTTGAAAAACAAGTTAAAAAACAAGTTAAAAAACAAGTTGTTCAACATTGTAAGAAACAACATATACATGTAACTCATTTTTCAAAAAATAGATGAAGTTACGAAAAAGATCTTTTTGTTTCATAAAACCATTCAAGAGTTTTTTTTTTTCTTCAAATTTTCAAAAAGAAATGTTCAAATACGCTTTTCTCTCAGACTATCTGAATCAAGACTTGGAACGTGGAATCTTCAACTGGGAAAAATTGACAAAAAAAAAACCGGAAAAATCGAATTAAAATTGTGATCATGTTGAGAAAATTCAACTTTCCAAGTCATTGAATCAGTGCATCTGTGAATGCGGTGAAGGCTTCTTTCATCGGGACGCTTATCCTGCTTGGCATTGACCTTGACATTGTGTCGCCCTATTGTTCCCCCCGCTGACTGCACAACCTCCATTGCCGGGGCTTACCTAGCGAAGAGACGGACTGCCAATCATCCATGTCCGGTGTGCGGTAAACATTACGTCAACGAGGGAAGTCTTAGGAAACATCTAGCCTGCCATCCAGAAACGAGCCAAATTAGCAGTCTCAGAATGTGGCCTTGTTCTGTTTGCAACGCAGTCTTCACGCACGAAGGCGGTAAGTATCTATTTGCCCGATTATTTTACCAAAACGAAAAATCTCCCCCCGGTGAAATTTTCTCCCTTTGGAAATGTAAATGTTAATTTTGCATTTTGATTTTAGGCTTGCTGACACATATGGAACATATGAGAATGGATCCGAAACATCAGTTTGCAGCGCAATATGTTCTTAGTCGAGCGGCGGCTGAGAGGAGAGAAAGGGAACTGCTCGCTGGTTCCAGTCTAGGTACAGATATTATTATTTTGAAACGAATGGCAAATAAATGCAATAGTGAAGTTGAAAGAGTGGACATCAAGTTTGAAAGGTTTTGTTCAATTTTTTTTAGAAAGTAACCAATTTTCTTTGTTGCGAATAGGTCTCGGTGTTTTGGGAAGTCAAGCAGGAGGACCTCAGAATTTACAACAACCACCAATGTGCCCTTCGCCCTCGGCTCATTCAGATAGCAGTAGTGGAAACGGAAGACTGTCCTCAGCCGGTAGTGAACCTGGTACGCACAAATCACGTCGTATTTTATTGCTTCAACTCAACTTGTACATGCAACGAAACCCATAAAACATAACTCATAACCATGTAAATTTTACGAACTAGCTCATATTGCAGTATCGTTTTTCTTCCTTCTCTCTTACTCGATTTTTAACTCTGGTTGAAATTGAATGGTTTTATGAAGGAACATCAACACTTTTTCATGAGAAATTGACTCAATTATTTTTAGGTGTATTAGTTGAAAACAAGATTTTGAAATAGATACAAAAAAAGAAATGATGATAAGGTGTTAAAGATTGCATGCACTCAGAAGCAAACAATCACGGGTGTAAAATTTTTGAACTGAATGTACTGATTAGAGTAGATTTTTGCGCAGGCACCGGTCTTCTGAACAACAACAATAACAACAACAACAATAATATGGCATCGCCAGGACCAAGTGGAAACAAGCTTAGTGAGATGTTACGAGCGGGTAGTCAACCGGGTTCGGCGCAACATTATCAGGAACAAATGGAATCACAACAACAACGTATGGCTGTTATGGCTGCAGTATCTGCTGGTATATTTCTACTGAAGATTGTTCTTTATACAGCATTCGGAGTAGTGTTGACAGTGTTGGCTAATTTTTTTGTTTTTGGTCACTGTTTAAAGGTCTTCAAAGTTCGGTATCGCCGAATTTGTCATCAATGGACGTGGCGCAAATAGCGGTGGCAATGAGGATGGGTAATAATGGTGACATGAGTGGTGGCGGTCAGGGATCGACGGGACCACAACAACAAGGGGTACAGGCTTCCGGGCCCGAGCAGGCTCTCAGGATGCACCAGGCGGAAGCACTATTGCGTTCCCATACGGAGGCTGCCCTCAGGCTAGCGGTGAGTGCACCTTGCTTCCGCTTTGATCTCCAAGCAACCAATCAAAATTGGCTTTTCGGCAATTCGGCAAAGGTAATCGTTCACTCTAGGCAATGCAACTAATTTCGAAATCATGAATGTTTAATTTACAGATGTCACAAGCTGCAGCGGCCGCCGCGAGTTCCGCAGTTGGCGGCGACATGAGGCATCATCTTGGACAGCACAATGGTGGCGGTGGTTCCGGTATGCCTGGACACCATACGAATCAACAACTCTCTCAACCTGATACACTATCACCTGACCTAGGTAATTATTGCAACTTTATTCACACCCGCTAATGGAGGAATCAATTAATTCGAATATTAAAAACTTAACCAGACTCGTTTTATTTTGCCCTGAACAGCAGAGCAGCTCAGACTTCAGGAGCAGCGATTAGAGCAGGCCCTGAGGCTTCACGGGGATCCTCGAGCGCTTAGTTTCAGTCTCCAGCATGTCGTTAATCAACAGAGTAATCAACAACCATGAAAATTCAGTTACTACTGAGACGAGTGGACCCCTTGGACGACGGAGACGTCCCTGCCGATTGATAGAGATACGCAAATGCAAGAGCGAAACCTCAATCAAAATCATTCAAACATCAATGATCAGCAGGTCTCAAAGTTGGCGATTCAACATACCGAAGATCGTGGTATTAAACGAAAAGCCGACGAAATGAGTGGTAACGTCGAGAGCGCGTAGAGTCATCATCATCATCAGCTACCGTTCGTTCAAGAGTGGTCATTCTCAAACACTCCCTGTCTCAGCAGTTTGAAAACAGAAAAGAAAAGAAGACTTTCGCCGAACAGTTTTTAATACACGCGTAGTGGTGAAAAAAATATGTTGTGCGATCCCCCTCACAAAAAATGAAAAGTGGGGCTAAAGCTTCGTAAAGCTCATCAAAATAACGGACTCGTTCATCAAATCAAACGAGTTATTCTAGATCGTTGGAAGGTTCACAATCATTGGCTCTGCGACGAACTTTTATTTGTTAGTCCTGACCCGGAATGTAGACTGATGTTAAATTCAAGACCTTCGAGTCGAAAAAAAACAAAATATTGATCTCTACTGGGTCTTTGCCTTTCTCAATTAGTCCTTTGCATGGGCTTAATGGGTGTTCAGGACTCGTCACAGCGCCAATGATTGGAAACCCAAAACGTGCCATAATTTAAAGAAATATATATAAATAATAATAATAATGAGTTGTTACTAAATGACATTTGTTCGCCGAAACGAGAATAATGAAGCGTCAACAAACGTTAATTTAGAAACACTCTCCCCCCAAGGTACTATGATGGTACAAGAGCCACTAACGGGATGTGGGAGAAGGTCACGGGCGACCTATCTCCTCATAAAAGGCTCAACAAACTAAACTAAAGCAAACTTAAGGTTCCCTTATTCTTAATTCATGTAAAGTTTAAGGCGTTAATTCCCCCGAGCGTCAAGGTATCTCACGTGGATGCGCAAATTCGCGTGAGCCCTGCGCAAGGACTGACGGGACATAAAGAGACGGACGTAACTAAATAACTGACAAACACACATACACAATACTCATAAACACACCAACTGAAAGTTACACTTGAACATAAACACACTGTGAAAAATAACACTAATAACACTCATCACGAAACATTCATGCGCGCAAATGTGCTCATTGTAGCACAAAAACTATTAGCTCATAAGCGAACAAACAAAATATAATTATTACAAACAAGTTATATTATATATATTATATATACATACAGAATAATATGAAAATAAAAATTAGAGCGCGAGAGTGCATCGTGAGAAAGCAAGAGAGATAAAAGAAAACTAAATGCTAAATATTATAAATATATATTATATATAAATATTATAAATAATGAATATAGGGTCTATGAGACTAGATTAGTTAGGGGGAAAATAAGAAACGAATGAAAGGACCGCTCGCGCTTTTGATCTTATCTTCCTTTTCCCGGGACATTGAGAAAATGCGAATGAATGGAGAATTTTCAAAATAAAATGCAAAAATGTTTAAAAAAAAAAAAAGTGAAATAAACTCGAGGAAAGTAGATAAGCGCAATTGCGCGAGCTCAAGAGCATTAGAGTACGTTTGCTGTAAAAGGTGCAAGAAAACATGAATGGAAAAAAGAATGAAAGCGAATGAATCGGAAAATAAGTGTGAATGATATAATCTGAGGTCCTGTGATCGTTATAAGCGAAATATTTTTTTATTTCCGAGTAAACGCGTAAAACTTGCGTCGTTTCGAACTTTTACTTGCAATATACCGTTACGTTCTCGCAATATACTTAGAAAGAAGAGGAAGAAGACGAGTATGAGATCATGGGCAAAAAAACGAAAATACAAAAAAGTCCTTAGGTTCAAAAGTAGCGAACCAATTTCAAAAAAGAAAAATGACTCGCGCCCTAAAGTCGTGATCGTTCCTTACTTTCGATGGGGATACTTTCAATGTTCAGTCAGTGATATAAAAAAATTATCGCTGACCAAACGAAAGAACGCGACGTTAGGTTCGAGAACGCGATAAACGATGTAAAAGAAACGTGGAAATTCGGTAATCGACAATATTTATAGATAAGCTCGATCTAGATTAAATCTTTCTTAAAAAAAAACAGAAAAAAAATACTCTCAAACTTATTTTCACACATTGAAATTTTTTAGAAAATCTTTGCATTTTTTTCTCCTTTAGTTTATTCAAGTCATTCTTAAATCAAAATAACAATACGTAATTTTTACTCTCGCGGAATACGTAAGGCACAGGAATGAGAGAGAAACAAGAGACTTTTCATCCTATGTATAAAATATATACTTTCATTTCTCGTCGCGTTTCTATATTGTATAACTAAAAAAAAAAAAAAAGCACAGAATTTTTCGCGCTCCTCGTTTAAATGACTAACGTCGTTAAAATATCTTCTTCGAATGAAGCGGATGACACGCGCGGAAAAGTCACCCAACAAAATGTCGGAACGAGAAAAAAGTACTAGGGATTCATCGTCAAAGCTACAATTTTTACGATCTGAAACGCCGCGCCTTTAGACTTTTAATATTCAGGGGGAAAAAAGAATTGAAAGTGGAGAAATTTTTCCGAAAAAATTTAAAAAAATTTTCAATGAAGGATTTTTACAAAAAATTGTCAGGAGGTGTACGCGTGAACGATCATTGATTGATTCTTATTGAAGAATTTTCTTTCATTTACAGACAATTTTTTCCTCGGATTAATTAGTGTAAATACACGATATTCACAAGCGTAAACGAGAATTATTACGGTAACTTAAACGAGTACATAATGCAATAGGGTTAGTTTCTCTGTAAATACCTAAAGCGTGGGCGAGTGCATACCCTCGTCTGCGTAACCAATGATAATATTTTAACGACCGAGCTTCTGTTTAGTCGTCGATTCGAGTGCAGATTTCAACTAATAATAACAACAATAATAAAAAAACTGTTTTTCCAAAAAAGAACAAAAAAAAATCAGTAATGCACGAATCGATAGAAAATTTTTTTTTCCTTTTTCATTTTTCAACAAACAATTAACACGCGGTACTTCACTCATACTGACACACATCCATACAAAAATTTTACACGAAAAAATAAAAGCATTGCGATGGATTGTACAGCTACGATAGAATAGAATGTAAGCCTAATATCACACCTTTACACAATTCGCACCACCGGCACAACTGGCCTCCACATTTTCGTAGGGACCAAATTTTATTTCTTCTTACATCATCAAAATTAATTTTCGATTTTCATCAAGAAAAAAAACAAGAAAAGAAAAGAAGGTAAATTGATATCAAGAAAGTAGTTCAAGATTGTTTAAATGTTTAAAAAAATTCCTTGGTCCCTAAAAGAGAAAGAGATAATCGGATTTACATAACTAAAAAATACGTAAACTGAGGATCTGTTACGTACTAACTCCAGTGGTGTAAATTCGATCAGTGAGAGAAAGAAAGCGAACAAGC
Organism: Leptopilina clavipes; assembly: GCA_001855655.1. NCBI lineage: Eukaryota > Metazoa > Arthropoda > Insecta > Hymenoptera > Figitidae > Leptopilina > Leptopilina clavipes. The sequence continues at coordinate 40,159 of JUFY01033663.1, forward strand.
AAAGATATACCCAAGATGAAAAAAAAAAAATTCGGTGCATCCAGCGAATGTGTACAATAATTTTTCTTAACTCAAAAAAAAGTAAAGCTACACAAATACAATAGCTCATAGTGTATGTTCTGTAATCGATGATCATAAGGTAAAGAATAATAAGAAAAAAAAAGTCGTTGACGGCCGTACCGGCGCGCGGCGGTCGTCAACAAAAAAAAGCACAAAAAAAAATTTACAAATATATTGATTTACATATGCCCGTAACTCGTAAGGGGGCTGGTGGTGCAGCTTCGCGGCACTTTTTTCAAGAATCGTGCCAGGTGTTTTTTTTGGGAATCGATGATACTTCATTCCCATTTGGCCCAATGAGAATTCAAGATAGAAAAAGAAAACAGTTCAATGAGCGCAAAGGCCCACAGCTGCCAAATCGGCCCCAGACCATAATCTTAATCTCTTCATGTAAATTTGCTAAATGTTTGTAAACTAAAGAAAAAAAAAAAATGCCATAGCCCGGATGCGCTGGTGTATACTCCCAGCGCATACACATTCACAAATACGACTCGATCTCGAATTAAACGCAGTAAATCCGCAAAGCGCGGTAAATTGGTAAATGCGCCAAATAAATATAAACATGACCACACAATCACACGCAGATAAATAGAACGTCGTAAATATGCCCACATTTACGCGTCTATAAAAAATAAAATAAGCCCTGGTAACCAAAGCGTGCTCCCCGCACGCTCCAACATACAAGTTCATACACGGGAGCGCTTTGCGTCTCTCACAACACTATTTACACAACTACACTTTTACAATAATTAAAAAAAAAATATATACACACTACGGATATGTAAAGCCAATTGTTTTTGTAAATTATCCAAAAAAAAACAATCAAAAAATTGCCATTCTTTCTTTTTTAATAAATTCGGCCCAACGGAGCGCTAATTTTTTCAGAGCGCCATTGGCAGGGAAAGGATGACAACAAACTTTCCCTACCAAATTTCAAATTCAAAAAGGCAAATATTCAATTTTCATACTTTTTGGATGCACAGAGATAAAGAAAAAATACTACTACCATATACCAACAAAACATACCCCCGGATATGACGAAATATACCGCGCGCGGCTTTTTAAGTTGCGCGCAAACAATATAAAATGACCTTTGACATAAACGCGACGACGTTTTTCTAACGTCCTTGCGACAATGCGGCTTTACAAAGCGAATAAAAATGGAAAAAATAACGTTTATTTGTTTTTCAAATCGGGTTTTAATTTTTTAATGAAATAATCTTTGCAGTACGAATATACGATATACGTGGATCGGGATTTTGACAGAGGTTTTTTTAAAAAAATTTTTCAGTAATGAAAAAATTGGGATTTAAATTGATGAATCGAGAATTTTATCAGAAATTTGTGATTTGTCAATTTAGATTATCACTGTTTGTGAAATATGCAATCTTGATAATTGGATGAATTCCGAGTGAAGCGTCTATGTATATTCGTGTGTACCGTAAACATACGCAGCATATATGAATACCGACAGTCTATAGCAGTGCGAGCGCCTCGGCATATTCACGCGTCTTCACGCGATGATTCTGCTTCGAGCCTCCGTGATTAAAAACCGGAATAAGTTGTTTCAATGTCCACTGTATAAATGGGAGACGTAGTTTTTATGGCAATGATTTATCTGACAATCATCAATTACAAAGAGATCAAAAAATAAGAAAAAGAATCTTGACATCTCAATTCAAACGAAAAAATTTCAAACAATTTCAACCAAAAAATTCAAATCTCGTGAAATCAGATTCATTGCGCGGCTCTTCGTCTGGAGCTTTCGCGAGATCATAAATCTCGCCTTAAGCTCCTCGAAAAGCTATAGTCTTGAAAAATATTCTCCGACATTTCGTTAACGGGAATAAAATTTTTTTTTTCAATCAAACCCCATTGTCCCAAAATGCACCCTAAGTTACGCGTGTTCGAAATCAAGTCGAGGAGTAAAAAAAATTGTGAATAATAATTGAATCTAAAGCGAAAATATAGCAATAAAAGATAGAAATGAAAAATTTAATCTTACGGGTGTTAAAATATTTGATCTGAGTTTCATTGATAATATCCGGTGAGTGGGTGCCTCTGTCAGGGTTTTCCGTTACAGTACAAGAAACGTTTTCACGTATAACTCACAATTAGTAGATACTATTAGTAGGACAGTAATTACCGTGTACCGCAGTTAAACAATTAATAATAAGAATACAGGAAGTCGTCTTTCTCAGTGTCTAATCATCCCATGTGCTTCAAAAACAACAAACAAAAAAAAGCATCAACGTATTTTTCGAGCGCCTTTTCCCAAAAGAAAATTCCCGATCTTCCAATTTCCCCTGAAAGTTTTTCCAAAAATAAAATTTCCACTTCCTTGAAAAAGAAAAATTGACGTTCCTAATTACGAGTAAATTTACAAGTAAATAATTATACTAAATGTTTAGTAGATTAGCCAACGTATGTTGTATACTCGATATAGGCGAGAGACGATTGAATGGAGCCATATTTAAACTTTATCAGATATTCAATTAATTAACCGTAATCATTGTCAAGTCAAGACAGTTAATTAACAGTAACCTACGCATACGCATAATTATTATTACAGTAATCGAATATAAGACGCGATATACAAAATGTCGCGTTAAACAAATACATATATTAATATCGCGGAGGCACTCCCTGCGGATTTTGACAAGAAACGGAAAAACTCGACTCTCGAACATGAAACTTAGGGTATTTGGATACGTGAACATTTGGCGATCGAGATCATAAGATCAAAAAGATCAATTATTGCAAATAATTGACAATAATATTCACTTTGATTCCAATTGATCGCGTATGCAAATTTTCACTCCCTTTTTTCGAATTTTGAAATGCAGCCTTGAGTTTTTTCACTTATGGCGTTGCTTTAACACAATACAAACCCCCTACACCACAAGCAAACCTCCCCTTAAAAAAAAAATCCACAAACCCTCCCCCCATGAGAATGCCCCCAGTCTCACATATAACGCGTTGTTCCAAGTTCGTTCGCGATTTTTCAGTTTTTTGGGAATCTGTGACAAGGACGTCCTATTTTTTTTCTCTCTCTCTCTCAGAATATTGACAATTTCTGAAGTAAAAACCAATAAAGATTCTATTTTTGATATTCTTTTTATAATTTTCATTCAGATTTATTTTATTTATTATTTAATTGTAATTTAATTTTAATTCATGTTCATTTTATTTTCATTTAGAATTTTATTAAATTTTTGATTGGCGATTGATTCGGTTTCGACATTTTTCTATTTTGAGATTTTAAAAATTCTTTATTATATATACCAAATCGAAACTATATGATTGATAATAATAAATTGGAATTTAGTAATTTTAAGTTAAGTATTGCCACGGAAATGAAAGATTCTGAAATTAAGAATAGATATTTTACTATTTTTAAAATAGTTGTAATATCCATTCGATGTAATTTATTTTCAATTTCGATAGAAAAGTATATTTAAAATTAAAATTTATTCTTAATTTAATATTTAGATTAATTGTTTCAAGAAACATGTTTGTTTTCTGAAAAAAAATTCTTAATTTATGTTTCCAAATTTTTCATTTTTACGTTCAATTTACGTAATTATATTTTTTAGATTAAAATGTTTATGGAAAAATTTTGCCTATTTTTAAAACATTTTCTATATTTTAAATTTGTTATTCATTTGTCAAATTATTTATTTCGAGACAAATTTTGATTAATGTTTAGTAAAATTTTACATATTTTAATTAATCATTTTAAATTTTAATAATTTTAAATGAAAAGGAAAAAAAACATCAAGATAATAGGACGTTCTTATCCTTGTCTCATTGTCAGGACGAACGTTGAGTTTCAAAACTTCAGACGTTTACGTAAAGTTAGTTACCAAGTAATAAAAGTTAAATATTAATTTCGAGCGGAAATCAGAATTAAAATGAGACCGCAGAAAAATTTTAATGGTATCGATTGAGTTTTGTCGAAGACCCCTTTTGGGCAAAAAAAAAAAGAAAAAAAAGAAACACCGACGCATTATCGTTCCCTCAAGTTCAATATATCACGTAAAAATGAAATTAATTTTTCACGGAAAAATAAATTTCCTTTTCTTCGAGAAAAGAAGCAAAAAAATGTTCTCCATTCGAAATTTCATTCTAGTCAAAAACGGTACAAAGCCGGGTCTCAACCGGGCGAAAAATCGGTACTTATAATTTAATAATTTTAAGGAGAGCCGAAGAATCGGACGTCATATTGAGATTATATAATTAAATCTAAGAGATTATTTCTTTTTTTTTTATGAAAAAAGAAACAAAAAAATGTGAAACAAAAAAAAAAAAGGAAAAAACAAAAACGTGAAGAACTTGTGGGATACGCAAGAGATATTATGCGCGTTGACAAAAGATAGCCTCTTTTCGTTATATATCAACGTCGATCGATCCCAAATGATCTATCGATCGATCGTTCGATCCCTGTATGAAAAAAAAGCGACACTCTTTCAAAATGGATGTACGGTGCGAATGAATCTTTAAAAAGCTTCGTTTGTAACATATTGTTTTTCTCATTATATAATTCCACATGTATACTTTTGTTGTACCCAATGAAAATTACCCCTTGAAATTTATTTCCCAAAAATGAATTTTGAGCGCAATTTTCTTGGATCCTAAATCTTTTCAATACCGCTGTTAATTTTTTACCATTGTACGATATAAAAATAAAAGAGTCTAGATTTGCTTTTCAAATGAACATTAAAAAAAAAAAAATTGCTCACATTTTGCAAATGAAAAAAAAACTATTTATTTAAAATGACGTTCATTGTGAGGCAGATCTGGACCCTTATGACCAACTTTTAAAAGGCAATTGAAGCGTATTTTACAGAAATCAACGTGCGTATATTTAAAAAAAAACTCGGTGAACTTCGCATGAATCGTCGAAGGCCATAATTATAATTTTAGTGAAAGCAGGGCGTAGTCCATGTTGAAGACGGAAAATGCCACTTCTCGAGATTCTCCTCTTTTTTTTAATGCCTTAATATATTAATATTATAGTATATTTACATATATATTTATATCTAGGCGAATCCCATTGATCGTAAATTATAAAAAAAAAAAAAAAAA
>JUFY01033663.1:50033-95321 GCA_001855655.1 Leptopilina clavipes
AACAAAAAAAAAAAAAATCGCAGAAAGGGCGGAAAACAAAATGTACGAACGAACATTGATACTACTGTCTTCGTTATCCTTTTTATTTTTTATAATATATATAAAAATATATATATATATATAAAATATATATATAGATAATGATACGTCGTTTCTCCGTTCGACACGCTACTACAATATTGACATTGTCGCATTATTGATTATTGATTATTACCATTATTGCGAACTATTAATTATTACAATTTATGATTATTAATATTATTATTATTATTATTATTATTATTATTATTATTATTATTATTATTAATACCTTTTATTATTGTCATTATTATCACGATTATTATTATCATATTGATGACGATTATTGCGATTATTATTGCGATCATCTTTATGGTTATTATTATTATTATTATTATTACTATTATTACGTGGTACAATAAAAATTTAATAAGCATACTGTGTTTTATGATTAAATTGAAAATTGATTCTGTGCTTTTTCAGTGACGTATTATCTCTTTAGTTCTGTGACCTTTCCATTGAGTTCCTATACGATATCAGTAATTGTATATATATAAAGTATGGAGAAAACAAAATTTATCTTTTAAAATACTTAGTTATCTGCATCGTTGGATATTTCGTTTTTTAATAAGGATTTGAATAAAATTTCTCAGTAGTTTGAGAATTTTCATTGAATAAGAATGTTTCGTGAAACTGTTAAAATCGTTCGTCATTTGAAAGCGGGGGAAAAATCATTTTTTGAATCAATTATTCATAATGGAAGGCGATTTGCATCGACACAAGAGGCAAAAAAAACTTGTCTTTATGATCTTCATGTGAAACATCAAGGTAATTGATTTATAATATACTAAAATTTATATATTTAAATTTAAAAAAGGAATTTAAATTTATTTAATAAAATTTCACACGTTTGGCTGGAATTTTTTATTGTTCCATTTATTTTTTTGCGGGAAATATCAGTTTTTAAGTATAGAGAGTAATTTTTACTACATTTTATTATTTTCGTTATTTATTATTTGTTTTATAATATTTTATAAACTGTTTCTTATATATTGATTTATTTTATATTCTGAGAATTTATTTTCCACTCCAACAAGAATTAATAATCAATTCTACCGCCTGCATTTGTGAAATGAATGTTTTCTTATTTCGTAAACTTTGGTTGTTGCAATGAAAGTGCGGGATAAAAATCGAGGACTGCATTAATTATTCTTTACCCTCAGGCAAAATTGTGAATTTCGCCGGTTGGTTATTACCGGTGCAGTATAAAGAAGCAATAGCTGCATCACACCAACACACGAGAACTTTCGCGTCCTTATTTGATGTTGGACACATGTTACAAACGCATGTAATCGGTAAAGACGCAACTGAATTTCTCGAATCCTTGACCACAAGTGATCTTAAAAATCTCGGTCAAGGTTCTGCTACCCTCACTATATTTACTAATCGTAATGGAGGAATTTTGGATGATCTTATAATTACCAAAGATCGTGAGGACAAATATTTTATTGTCTCAAATGCCGGAAGACGAAAGGAAGATTCACAACTTTTACTAGAGAAGAGAGTAAAATATTTAATATATTACTTAAAATATACATGTATAATTAAAATACGTTCACCTTTCTCTTACGTACTTTTTTACAGGAGGAGTTAATTGCAGATGGAAAAGATGTGGAAATTAATTTTTTAGATCCCCTCGAGCAGGGTTTGATTGCACTTCAAGGACCATCGGCAGCGAATTCATTGCAATCACTGTTAAAAATTGATCTTATGAAACTTAGATTTATGAACAGTGTAGAAACAGAAATGATGAATGAGAGAATTAGAATTTCAAGATGTGGTTACACTGGCGAGGATGGATTTGAAATTTCTGTACCAGAAAAAATTGCAATGCAATTGGTTGAGAAAATTTTGGAAATTCCAGAAGTAAAACTCGCGGGACTTGGCGCAAGGGATAGTTTAAGGTAGGATCCACAGGTGTGTAGGTGGTGGCTATTCTTATATTCGACCAATTTCCGCAGACTGGAGGCTGGTCTTTGTCTTTATGGGCACGATATTGATGAAAATACAACCCCTGTCGAGGCTTCTCTATCTTGGCTTGTTGGTTTGTATCTGAATTCATTTTTATTAGGAAAAATAGAAACAAAAAATGTAACATTTTCCTACAATATAATTTAGACAATAAATGTGAAGTTCGAGATAAAAAGATATGATTAATGATATTCATTTTCAAGCTAAAAGACGCAGAGAAGAGGGCAATTTTCCAGGAGCAGAAAATATAATATCTCAAATGAAATTTGGCGTGATGAAGAAACGAATTGGTCTTACAATGGGTCAAGGACCACCAGCAAGAGAAGGAGCTGTAATCTTAACACCTGAAGGAGAAAGGGTGGGTAAAGTAACTTCCGGTGGACCAAGTCCTATTCTTGGTAGGTCCATTGCCATGGGCTATGTACCACCCAACTTAGCAAAGAATGGTAATTCTGTCCTTGTTGAAGTTCGAGGAAAAGTTTACAAGGCCATTATTACAAAAATGCCTTTTGTTAAAACTAATTATTATACATGTAAATGACACATAATATATTATTCTGTAACATTTTTAAATTACTATATAATAAATTTTAATTAAAACATTCTAGTTTTATTAAATATTAAGAATATCGATTGAAAAAAAATATTTAAAAAAATGACAAGTCAAAAGATTCTAAACAGTTTCTACATGAAAGTTTATTTAAATTTAATCACTACACTGAAAAAAAATTTATTTGATTCAAATAATTAATTACAAGTCTATTATCAAATAAATATTTACTTGAACCAGATAATTTTTATTCAAATCAAATAAACTGTAATTGAATTAATAATTTCTGTATTTGACTCAAATAAAATTTATTTTGATTCAAATAAATATTTATTTGATAATAGTCAAGTAATTCATTATTTGAATCAAATAAATTTTTTTTAGTGTAAAAGACAAGTTACTCAATTTTTGTTTCTTAGAAAAATAAATTGTAAAAATAAAAAGTGTAAACCACTTTCTTTTTAAATTTTTCGAGTTATTAATTTTTTATCGGAATTTGTTTTTACCAAAATTATTTTTTAATGTCGAGAATTAAAGTGATTGATGCTCTTTAAAATGTGAGTTTAAAAAAATTTATTTTTTTTATTTATTGTTTTTATTATTTATACCATTAATTTATGCATTTATTCATACATCCATTTATTATTCATAATTTAATACAAACGGATTATATTTTCAAGCTGTGAAACGTTGCAAGGGAATAGCATGAAATAAGGTTATGTTATCACATTAAATGCAGGACTTTTTCATTTTCTGTAAAATGTGCCACTTTTAAAGTAATGTAATAATTTTCAGTCAGATAGGTACTACTGAAAATTATTATTACCTGCTAGTTTAAAAGTCACACATTTTACAGAGAAAAGAAAAGTCCTGCACTTAATGTGACAACATAACCTTATTTAGTAGGGCAATTATACAGTCTTTGGGACAAATCAGTTTGTAGATGGATAATTACCTAATAATTACCAAAAAGATTTTTTACAGTGTATGTCATTAAAAAACGATCGTTTAATTTGAGGTTATTTTGCCCAAATTGTTTGAAATTGACAGAAAATTTTAATTTCTATTTCAATTAAACTATTTATTGTTTAAAAAGACAGTACTTATTATATACGCATATATATTTGAAAAATGTAAAAATATCAATAAGTAGAAAACAATGTAATTATAATATAGGTAATAAACGTAAAAAATTACGATTGACCAGTGCGAGAAGAATAAAGAATCGCACCCAGATATTTGCTTTTTAAAAGATATCACTGTAACTTATAAACAAAATCATTTTTACTTACTTGGTATACCCTCCATTTTCCTTTTCCTTGATTTTGTCGATGTAAAAGTACCTATCAATAAGAAGAAAATGTAATTATAATATAGGTAATAAACGCAAAAAATTACGATTGACCTGTGCGAGAAAAATAAGCAATCGCGCCCAGATATTTGCTTTTTAAAAGATTTTTATAAACTTATAAACAAAATCATTTTTACTTACTTACTTGTTATACACTCCATTTTCTTTTTCCTTGATTTTGTCGATGTTTATTTGGCAACGGCAACGGTTTATCTTCTTCTTCTTCTTTATTTGTGGCTTCGAAAATTAACGGTTTATCTTGAAATGAGAAATGTCGTCGTCACGTTGATGAAATCGATATTACTATGGGTTATGCCAGGGTTCGCAACTATCGTATTATCTAGTGATACCTAGTGACTTTCTATTTTGAACTAAAATTTATCCCAAGAAGGCAGCGTAAAATCGTAAGTTCGTAAGCGTTTAACCAATAAGATGAATTTTCCATGTCGACGTTAAAGTATCGGCGGTAATATTTAAATAAATATAAATATTTAATAATAATAATATTCCTGTGTCTAAGACACTTAAAACACGCGTACATAATGTAGAAAAATAAATTATTAAACTTTTTATTTTATAATTTTATTTGTAAAAATCAAGAAGTCGATTTCTTGATAAAATTATTAAAAAATATTTGTCTAAATATAAAAGTTAATTAACTTTGTTTTTACGCGTGAATTCAATTCCACGTTTTTATCTTAAATTTAAATTAAATTATCACTCGAAATCGAAAAATGGGTTTTAACAAAGGATATAACAGTTTTTTTATACCAGTATTTATTTGGATTCTGTAAAAAGTTATACGTCGAGCTAAAATACATTTATTGTTAAATTTTATTATTCTTCATAAAAAAGATCACGACTTCGCTTTGATGTTTTTAGACCCTAAATATATTTATCTAAAACATGTATTTTGCATCACATTCAAATTCTATCTCTAGTTTTAAAGAGCCTTTGGCAATCTAAAAATATGCCATTGTAAACTTTTTCTAGCAAAAGTGTAAACGTTTTTATCAAAAATTTTAAATGAGATTTATTATATTGTATTGTACACAATATATAAAAAAAAAATCCTACTTAGGAGATTGACATTTTACATGAAAATAATTGCCATGTATTCCATTAGAAATATGAAAACACTGGGAATTTTATTTCATTATTTTTCAATTCTTAAGTAGTACCTGTATTATCTATTTAACATAAAAAAATTAATTAACTTAAATCATTATAAAGCACCATATGGCTTTATTCTGAGCAAAACATTTAAGTAGATTTAACTCTTATTCACAATAATAAATGTTACTAAATGCCTTCGTTGTACAAAAGTTATAAATGCAGGAAATTCTAAAAATTACAAATTTTATAAGAAAAAAAAAATTTCACTATACTATTTAAGAAAATCACAATTTAGGAGTATTACGTAAAATTGACATTATAATTGCACTATTTTATTTTTTTATATTTACGGAGATTACGAATATTTATTTTTGAAAAATGTAATTTTCTTCTATGACCGTACTTTAAGATTTTCAATTTAATTATGAAATATTACTTTCAATTACAATTAATAAAAATTTTCTAAAATTTATATAAAATTTTATATAATTTTATATAATAGTTATTTAATCTTATGGCAATACAGACATTAAAGCGTAAAATAATTCGGTAAATTTCTAGAGAAGATTTTCACAAATTTTCAATCTTCACTGTATATTTTCTTTTTTAAACATTTTTATTCTTCCTTAATGAAGATGAAAGACATTGGTAAACTTTTATAATATTTTTAACCTTAAATGTTTAAAGTTTACAGTTTTATAATTTATAAGTTGAATACAACTTTTTAACTTTCATATTTAGATATTTGATGCAATTTGAAATAAGGAAAAAACTATTCCTTTTCTTTTCTTAAAGAAAACTTGTTTTATAATCAGCAAATATTTAAAATAAATAAAAGATTACCAAATTTTTTTACTCTTTCTCTATAAAATTAAATTTCGAATTATTTTCTTGCAACTGGGAAATTTAAGAAAAAATATTTTTTAAATTTTGAATCAGTTTTGTTTTAAACAAAAATAAATTGAATAATCTCAACTTATGAACCAATTCCGTTTGTTGGTTTTTGTGGGAATTTCACCAATCGAGTGAGCATCGAAGTAATGCACGGAATTTGTTTTTGTTGATGCATAGAGGCATTGTCCGGAGTATTTGACTCGAAATCCATTGCAACACGTTGACAGACAAACGTTAATAATGTCAAAAGATCGTAACGATTTCCGTTTTCACGGAATTCTGTGCATAAAGCTTGCATAAACCAAGAGCCGCGAGTTGTGTTTCTCCAAGAATAGAATCCTTAAAAAGAATGTAAATGAAATATTTTGAACTAAATCAATAAATAAATATACGTTTATTGCTAAAAGAGAAGAGAAAATATGTTTAAAAATAGTTTTAGTATAAGCCGATTCAACCGGACCAAGTATCATTTTGTTCCGATTTAAATCCTAATTTTAAACAATAATTATTCAGCTGTATTTGATTATTATTAATTACCTGGAATAGTGGAATAAGCAATCAGATAATCTGCGTGGCTTGGAATACGGAATGTATTGTGAGGCATTCCATCAGTTTCGGTTCGCTCTTTAAGGGTTATTCCACCGTCGAGTTTGTCACCCTGACAAGCCTGAATGAAAAACAATTTCGGCTTACCCGCTAATGAAGGACACTTGTCAGCAGTGAAGTGCATCCAAATTGAATCAGCTTTATAAGGTGTGTCATGGGCATAAAGTAAACCCAATTCCCCATGCGAGAGAACCGCAACGATCACGCAATCATGATTTGAATGATCCATTTCTGCGACTAATTGTAAAGGAACAAATTTAATTAGAAAATAAATTTCTCACTCATTAATATTAATTTATTGTTGTCATTTTGTAACTATTAATTAAATTTTTGTCAAGCATTGGACAATTTATTTACCTCTTTCCAAATTTTTGATAATGTCACGATGAGCCAAGTTGTGAAAATCGTTGACTTCGAAGCCAAGATTGCGCAGTGTGTTAACAAAATTTTCGCAGTCAACGTTCGTTCCACATCGTGGTTTCAAGTGGCTGACAGTAAAAAATTCATGGTTAAAAATTAAAGCAACACCACGTTTTGGATGACTCATATTATAATGGGTCGCATAACGCTCGGTTGGAGCTATACGAAGAGGTCCAGGAAGAGGAGACACTGCATTTCTAAAAAAAAAAACAAATACACAAAAATTAATAGATTAAAAGAAGAAAGTGTTATATGGAGTAAAAAATTAATTTCTTTTAAATACGTCAAAGATATTGTTCAAATGAGAAAATATTGATAAAATATTCTCAGAGACAAAATTCTACATCTTTTATTTTTAATAAATTTCTGAAAATTAGAATTATTATAAAAAGGCAACAATCATTTCAGAAAATGTAAGAATCATCTGTTATCTATATCAATTTCACAACAATTGTTAGCAACTGTCATTTATTTCATGAAATCCTTTCTCCAGAGCGTTTTTCCATTGTCTTGGGAGAAAAATCAATAAGCACGTAAACAATAGACACTTGCAGTTTCAAGTATAGCTTTTCGGAGCAATTTATCCAAAATAAATGTAAGAAAAATTAAAATCATCCAAGGAAAACGTTAGTCTTAAAATAAGAATTTAGTCCTTGAAGTTTATATGTTATATCAGGTTTATACAGGACTTTCTATACACACAATGAACGGTAAAAGCAATATGGATGGGAAAATAAAAATTGCTAAGCATTTTTTAACCTCACCTGCTTCCATAGCCAAATGCGTCGCCGATGTCACTGTTATTCACTGGTAAATTATCATTTTCTTCTTTTGACACTGAAGCCATTTTTTTCTCGCTTTGTTTGTTTATCGAAATGCTGAATTACTTGATTTGCGTTCAAGAGAAATGCACGCGAGTGACTTTTTCTTTCCTTCGTATTCCTTTCGATTCATCAACAATAACTACAAATTGCTGCTACAGAAGTAATTACGCATGCGTAATACACAATGGTCGCTTGTGGATCGATCACGTGATGCGTCACATATGTATTAAACATTAACATTTAACCCATAAAAGACATTTTATTCCTTAATTTTTTCCATAATTTACTTCCATCTGTAAAAAATTTTCAAAAATAGGAAATTAAAATATTAATTTACTAAAGTCATACTATTTTTTTATTTTTTTGTAAAAATTTTGAAATCTTAAATACATTGGCGCCATTGGTAGTCCTGGTTCTAACCTAACCTCAAAAATCTATTGAAAAAGAATTGTGTCATCAAAGTTAAAAGGACAGTGTATTCCAATAACTATAATAAAAAAACAAATTTACATTTAATATTTTGTTAATTTGTTAATAAATTCACTTTGTTGTCGGCTCTGCGATTAATAACTAAATCATCGATTAAGTATATGTTTTTTAACAGGTGTAATATAAAGACCATAATTTTTGACATCTCTGGTTAATAACCCGACAATTATCCGAATTTATATTATATTTTGCGATTATAAATAATTATTAAACTTGGAAATTATGAACTCGAATTATGATGAATTAAGCTGGACAGGTAAGTTTATTTTTTTAATCATACTTTCAAACATTTCAATTTTTCTTAAGAAACAGTCACTTTGGAGTGATTGGAATAAGGAAATAGATAACTATATTAAAGCCACGTTTTTTATATTAATTAGTTAACATATTCTTTGCAACAATTGATGTAATTATTTCAAATTTCTTTCTTTCAAGTTGAAACTTTCTGGAATTTTTCAAAGCTTTATTTTGAAATTAATTAATAATTTCTAGTGTGATTTTTAAATCCTTTAAATTATTATCTTAATTACTATGTTAATATTAACATATGAATAATCTGATATATAAATTACTATATAATTGCAGAAGTCCGAGATATATTTCGAATTTGGCGTGAAAATTCTGAACGTAAAAGTAAGGATGTTGTTGACCTGTGGGAATCGACTTTGAAATCGAAAATCAATAATCTTGGAAATGAGAGTAAGTGGATTTTTTTAGTTATATCTTTGTTAATTAAATTATGTTTAGGTTCTTTAAAATAATGTACATACTTGAGATTATAAATATAATGTAAAAATGTTCTCAAATTAATATAAAAATATTCTTAGAATATTTGGTTTTGGAGCAAGTTTGTATAGCAGCTTTAGATTGTTATCGTCTTGCCTTGGCCGAACAATGTTTAAAAATTCTAATGAATGAATTTCCCGGAAGTCTGCGAGTACACAAATATCATGCAATGCATTTAGAAGCTTTAGAAATGTAAGTATATTAAATAGTTTAAAAAGAATAAAAAATGTAATTACTTGATTCTTGTTGTTATTATTATTTTGAAATAGATAAAACTGATAAAGAATTTTAATCATTTACTATTTTTCAGGTATGATGAAGCAGTGGAAGTATTAGATTCCATAATTAAAAGAGACGAAACAAATGCAGCTCCGAGAAAAAGGCGAATTGCAATTTTGAAAGCAAAGGGACAAATACCGGAGGCTATTAAGGAGCTCACAGAATATCTTAAGAAGTATTATAAAGGGCTCTGCCCTTGTAAATTGTTATTTCTCATCTCCTAATTGAACATTAATTAATCAATTGAAAATCATTAAAAACTTTTTCAGATTTATGAGTGATCAAGAAGCTTGGCACGAATTATGCGATTTATATTTACAAGAACAAGATTATTCTAAAGCAGCATTTTGTATGGAAGAACTTATACTTCACAATCCCCATAGTCATTTAATTTATCAACGATACGCGGAAATAAAATATTCTCAGGTTTGTAATATACAATCAAGTGATAACTTTATTATCTTAATAACGAATTTTTTAAAAATATTTCGATTCTAATTTCAGGGAGGATACGAAAATATTGAACAAGCGAAATCGTATTTTTGTCAAGCAATTAAATTGAATCCAAGCAACATTCGAGCACTTTATGGATTATTATTGGTAAATTTTCAAAAAATGCTGTTATATTGAATATAATTTTTGAGTAAAATTTAATAAGTTATTGTTTTCATTTTTCATTAATTAAAAGATTTTTATTTTATTATTGTTAATGAGAAAATTGTTTATCGTAGGCAACTAATCACATCGCATCGTCAGTGAGAAGTACTGCGTCAAAAAAGAAGGAAGCAATAAAATTGAGTGAATGGGTCGTAAAAGTGCTGGATAATTTATACAAATCGAAAGTAGATGAAGATGAAGGAATCAAAGTAGTAGAAGATTTATTATCTCAATTACAAATTGAAGCCTAGTCTAAAAATCGGTAATTTAGGTAAATATATCAAACACACACACACACACACACAAAAGGGTAGAGGCACTAATTTACATTTCCCAAAGGAAACTTTTTCTATCCGCATTTTATAACTGTACAGAGTAACAGTACAAGTAGGTTCAATAAATGTAAACCACTCTCTGTTTGAATACATAGGCGTAATTATTAGATAAAATTGAAAAAAGAGTGACTGTTGTTTCTTTGTTACAAATATTGTACGAATCGCTATTACACTTTAAAAGAATAATTACTGAGGGAGAGGAAAAAATGTTTAAGAAAATGTTACTACGATGAAAATCTTCAATTATCTCGTCTCATTGTCATTAAATATACTTCGTTGATTGAAAAATTTGCGTTTTTTTATGGTCTCTCTCCTATTCTCCTTAACAGATGTTTTTGTATTTTTCTTTTTAAATCGTATCATCTCTTTTCTACTTAAATAATAGCGTTTTCTATGTATAATTTTTCTGTTTTTCTTTAACATTAATATTTTTCTTTAAATATAAAAATTACCCTGAGATTTATATATATAATGTGAGAAATTGTTTCTTAATTAATATAAAGATGATTTCAGTCTCTGGAAAATCATTTTGATGTCTATTGGATTAATCATTCAATTGTCGGCGCTACGGAATTCTGAAAATTAATATAATTTGTTAACATACAATTCATAAACATCTTAGATTAACATAGACGATTATTTAAATAACGCAACAAAAATAGTTACCCGATCTTTGAGAAATTCTCTGATAGGTTTGAAAGGATTAGATCTGCCTGCTTTTGATAAGATGGAAGACTTTGCTGATAATTTTCGATATTTTGGAGTTTCAGCTCTTTTTACACGACTATTTAGAGTATTGTACTGTCTCAGAATTGTCTCAAGTAACCATCTATAAAAAATAAAAGTCTATTATAATTTACCATATACCTTTATTGTAAGCCTTTTTGAATGGTATAGAAAATTTTACCTGTAACCTTCAATGATTGCAATTTCTTTCAAATCTGTATCTAAACAAGAGCAAACTTCAACTCTCGTTGGACATTTCATCGAATTTGCTAACTCTTCTACGTCCAAGTTATCAACAATATCTAATTCGTCGATTGCGCCCCTTAGGTCTTGTTTATTTGCTAACCTGTTTAAAAAAATTTTTTGTTTTAATTATTAATATCTGTAAATAACATTTTTTAGGAAAAAAACAATTTTTTTCTTACAATAAAATTGGTTTTCCAGAAATATGTACATGCGTTATAACATCGCTTAAAACTTCCTTGCTTTCTGAAAGTCGTGACAAATCGCTAGCATCTACGACATAAATTATTCCATGAACCTATAAAAAAAAGAAATTGTAACTGATTCAAAAATGTATTTTAAAATGTAAAAAAATTTTATTTAAATTTAAATGTCATATAAAAACGTAAGTTTTTCATACATCACCATAATATTTTTTCCAAATGGATCGGATTTGCGGTCCTCCTCCAATGTCATAAATTTTTATTTTACACGTCTTGTATTTTAATGTCACTGAACGAAATCCAATTGTCGGCAAAACAATTTGACTCACGTCTGAAATTATTTTTTAAAAAATTACATATTACAATTACACTAATTAATGAATAAATTTTACGTACCACCACTAATTCGATTCAAAACCGAAGTTTTTCCAGCATTGTCAATTCCAGCCATGAGTAAAACAATAGTTCTAAAAAACAACTTTTAGCATTACATTTTTTAAATTAAATAATTAAAATCAATAATTTTGTAAATAAAATATACTTCTGAGGATATCTTCTGCAGTGAAATTCCTCGATCGTCATTCGCACACAGTTACCCATTTCTACATTCTAAAATTTTGTAAATAGAATTTACAAAATATAATTTTAAATCTTTTATAGTTTTCTTTTACTTTCGTTGTTCACAAGAAAATAATGCCCAGTTGTATTGAACTTCTGTATCTAGTTTTGAAATTTAATCAAAATTGTTGGAAACTTTAGTTTTAGTATTTCGCTGAAAATTAATGGTAATTGACAGTATAAATAAAATGCACGTGTTACAAACATTTTTCCTATTTCTTATATACGTGTCAAGTTCTTTGGAAACATTACGTTGTCAAGGAAACGTACAATCACTACAAACATTAAGAACCCCTATATGTTATTAGCCTAATTCTGATAAATAGTATTTCTTTTGGATGGAAATTATGTGTCATAAAAGTTCTCTCCAACTGAAAGTCTTCTATCTAATATGCAAAAATGTTGTCTAATGAAATTTCTGTTAAACAAATTGCTGTCACATTAACTTTATGGAAGATAACAGATAACCAGTGAAAGATTTAAATTATCCCGCCATGAAAATAATTTTGTAATTGCTGGTTTCTTGTACAATCGCCTTAAGGATCCCGCGCTTTTTCATGGGACACAAACAAAAATTCAGTGGAAAAATTGACAATTGTTTGTTAATTTAAAAAATTAATTATTTTTAATACCTAATAATGGATAGTGTAGAAAATTCAGAAAATCTCTGGCCTGAGGAATTTGCAGAACTTAGAGTATGTATATTCTATATATTTATAAAAAAAGTATTGTATAACGTAAATTTTTTAGGTTAAATTAATTTTATAAATTTATTTATTATCTAAATAATAATTCTAAATAGACTAAAAAAAAGAAATATTATTTCCTTGTTTTTTTTTTATTTGTTAATTTTATTTATATATATCTTTTTTCGCACAAGAAAAATATGTAGTGTTTCTGATAAAAGTTGTTGTTTTGTTTATTGTTTACATTATTGACAATACTTTAATTATATTTCCCTGAGTATTGATTTAATTAATAGTAATTAATGACCTTTAAATTGCTCGTTATGAATGACTTTTTAAAATAATTATTGATTTTAAATTAAATTATGAACGAATTTAAAAAATTAACTATATTCAAATTAAACAAAATTTATGGTAATCAATCTTTTATTTCTAGACTATTGAGGAATCATTAACATGTGGAATATGTTACGAATATATGCAAACAGCGGTGATGACTCCTTGTTCTCACAATTGTAAGATAATTTACTGTTATAATTTTTCTCTCTACTTAACCGTTTTCGCAATATTTTGATAAAGGGAATAAAAATTGAAAACAATTCTTTTGCAGATTGTACCCTGTGCATAAGGAGATATCTCAATTTCAAAAACGAGTGTCCTGCTTGTTTCAATCAGGTTCATGACACCGATCTCCGGGTGAATAGAAGTCTTGATAATATTAAACAAAGTTTCTTGAAGGTTCGGGAGAATTTGAAATTATGCATGAAAGGAATTCCAATGAGACCACCACTCGAACGTCGAGGAGTGACGGAAAATTTATCACCTGTAAAATCTCGAATCAATCAAGTAATGTCTACTCCTAGATCGATTTGCAAAAGTCCCGGTAGTTTTAGAAATGAGGAGGTGACAACACCTGTTAGGGCGAATCGAGTAAATCAAATGGGCGCAGCAAGTCCTCAAACACCATCGAAAATGGATTCAACAGTAGAAAATATCGAAAAGCATTTATTCAGTCCCAGCACTAGTGGAATTGCGCCAATTTTCAATAATCCCGTACGATTTAAATTTGTCGGCAAAAAGGAGAATGTTGGACCCACAGTTCCGTGTCCAGTTTGCAGTGTCAATGTTTCTGAAACGCATATTAATAGACATTTGGACGACTGTTTAAAACGACAGAACAACACTACCGGTCCAATATCGTGAGTATTTTTTCCTTTTATTTTCTTGACAAGAAAAAAAAGAGAGGAAATTTAAATTTAAATTCTAAATTTACAGATTTTTTCTTAATAATATAATCATTTATTACTAAATTTTCTAATTAAATGGTAAAATTTATACAGACTTGAGCCCAAATTAAAGCCAATTCCAAAGCTCGTTCTCAATCTGATGAAAGATTCCGAGTTGCGAAGAAGATTGAAAGAATTTGGAATTTCAACCGCTGGCGATTCAAAAGCTCTGAAAACGCGACTTAATAGATTCTACATTCTTTACAACGCTGAGCGTGACAAAACTACACAACGACCTGTTGTGGAAATTGTTAAACAATGCGAGGATGAGGAACAAACGGAAAAGAAAGCCGTACTTCCTGCCACAGGAAATGTATGTAAAAAATAATACAGAAAGTGTAAAAAAAATTTTTTGACAGCTAATTTCAAATTTTTAATTTCTATTTTTACTGTAGGTTTTGACATTCAGTAAGCCTATAGTCGTTAAACCAGTCAAAGGCCAAAACGAAAATTACTGTAAGTATCAAATTTTGAAATAGGAGAAAAAAATAAAATAAAATTTATTTATTAATATTGTATTTTTCTACATTAATAAAAATGTAACAAAAAAAATTTTCTAATTAAAGGCGAAGCGAATAAAAGCAGTTTCGACAAATTAATCGAGCAAGTTAGAAAACGTAATCCAAAGAAGAAGAAAGCAACAGCCGAAGAAGAAAAAGGTGAATTATCATCACTCTATGAGGATCTCGTTGCCGAAACTGTAGCAAATATATCAAACGATTCCGACTCAGGAACATCCGGTCATCAGCAAAGATATTCAAACGATGGACGAGCAATTTCTGAATCTGATTCAACTGTGGAAAATAACGGAATTATCAATTTAATTGATGACGATTCAAATTATCAACAAAATGATAAACAAACAATAAATGCTGATGTGCAATTTTCTTCATTACTTGAAGACTCTTCCAACGATTCAGAGAGCACTTGTGTTCCAAATCCATATGTAAATAAAAAATTAGCCTCAAATTCAGACATTGAGACTTTAAATAGTATTAGCAGAAATATTAATAATTCACCAGGGAAGAATGACTCAATAAGGAAGATATTCAAAAAGCCAAGAATTTCAAAACCTTATATTGAAAATAATATTCAAGAGCTAGATAGACTTCTAGAGAGTATTGATGATGATGAGGAATTAAAAGACATTTCCTTAAATATGACCAGTGAGAGTGTCGAGTCAAATACAAGCAAGGGTACGTGATTTTCTCCCTAAAAATTTTCTCTCCAATGCTCTCAAATATTCTCCATAATATGATATTATTTGTATTAGTTTTTTCTTTATTTTTTTTTTTTATACAATTTTAGAATATTTATTTATAACGTGTGTGATTTTTGAATAACATTTTTTTTTGCATGTGATGATAATGTAAAAGAAAATTAATTTTTTCGATAAAAGTTAATTAATAATTCTAACATTATTACAGGACTGATAGTAAATCAATTATAATAATTAAGATTAATTAGCACATAGTTTTTTATCATAAATTGTAAATATAGGAATTAAATAATATAGTTAAAATAGTTGACAATGGACGAAGTGTTTTCGTAATTAAAAACAAGACATTCGAGAATAAGAAAAAATATAAAGAATTTATTATTTTATTTTTAAATAATTGTTATAAATTAAATTAATAAAATAATAAATGTTCCCTTATTATTGGAATGTTATTTTTTCTAAATTTGCGAATGAACCGAAAGAGTAATTTTTACAGTTGCTGAGAACGAAGAGACCTTAAATTATTCTGATATGAATGGAAGCGAAGTGGAATTGAATTTGGAAGAAACTGCAAGGCAAGATGAATTTAAAACAGAAACGATTGTTAATAATGGAGAAGAATACGAATCAGAAATGGATAAAAGTTGTGATGAAAAATTACTAAATGAAATAACATGTGACAAGGAAAATGAGCCGAGCAATGAAGAGGCAGAGAATTTATTTCAAAGACCAGTGAGAAAACGTGGTCGTCCACGTAAATATGGTCTCACTGAAGAAAAAACACCAACAAAATTAAATCTTCATTTACAAAATGCATTACATGAATCAACAACTTATGAAGTTACTCTCGATGGTTCATTAGATGAGGTTGAATCATCGCCAGAAAAAATTTTAAAACGACAAAAAAGAAAAGCCCAAAATAGCACTGAATCGGAATCAGAACCAGAAACGCCAACAAGAATTTTGCGAAGACGACAAATTCAAACACCGACGAAACGTTAAAATTTTTCCACTTTCTTTATTTTTCTATTTATCTAATTTATTATAAAATTTCCACACAACAAATTGACAAATTAAATAAGAAAAACTCTTTTCTATTGTATATTTTTTTGACAAAAAATTATTTTTTAACAAAAAAAAAAAACAAAAAAAATGTTAGAAAATAATTATGGACTTGAAATAGAGAAAATATTTAATATTGTATTATCAAAGTTTATAAGTGTATAATTTTGTTTTTTTGCATTAATTTTCCCAAGGAGTTAAAAACAAACTTGGCTAATTTAAATTTCTGTTTGTTTATTATTTAAAAATACGAATTTTTTTCAAGAATTTCAAGAAGTTTTCATTTCTTTTTTTTTTAATATATCGGGCAATCACGTTTTGTGTAATTTGTAAGGTTTTGTCAATAATAATTTTTTTCTTTTTTTGTACATATAAAATCAGATCAATGGACTTTTGTATATTTGTCATCGAATTTTTATAAATAAAAATAAATCTTATTTTTTAAATGCAGTTTCATTTATTTTTAAAATTCAGTTACAAAACATTCAGAAAAAAACAGTGAATTTCAGACTATAAAAAGTCTTTGACAAATCATTTTTTAAAATTTCAGTTTCAAAAAGACTAAAATTAATAATAAATTAACCATTAAATGGAGTTTAAATTGATCATATATGTACAATTATTTTTCTAATATAATAATAAGTAATAATAATAAAATAACGATAATGAAAATAATAATTACATAAATACTGATGCTGATGATAATAATTGTAAAAATTTAGTCTATCCAATAATAAGAATATAAAATCGACTTGTAATGTAAATATAAAAATCACTAATGATATAGAATTAAAATATAAAAATATCAGTTTTTGTAACATGTAAAATAAATTATAAAACTTTTGCCTTTTTTTTGTAAAATAAAAAAAATTGTAAACGGCAAATCAAATACCAATAAAAATTTTCTAGACATTCTTCATTAAAGTGAGATGATTTCTAAAAATTGTATTCCTTGAGATCGCCCCACGCTGGACCGACTCTTAGTTTTACTGGCAATGGAACTTCGAGAGAATACGCCTTTTCCATTGATTCTTTTACCAGTACAGCAACGTGATGTAAATCTTTTGCATTTACCTGTAATATTATTATATCAATTAAAATTTTACCTTTGAATTGATTTTAATTAAATTAAATTAATCTATTTGCTTAATTTAAATTTAATTAAATCTAAATTTTGATTAAATTTAATCAATTCAATTTAATTTAATTTTAGTCAAATGAAATTTAATTAAAAACGATTCGCCTCACCTCGAATAATAATTCATCATGTAATTGTAAAACGAGATAGGCGCCTTGGAATTCGCAATTTGATCCCGAACTTCGCAATTTTCTTCTGTATCGTGGTGCAGGAAAAATTACAGGATTAGAGACAAATTCTTCCTGTAATTTTTTATCAATGAGAACCATAGCTTTTTTAGCAATATCTGCCGCTGATCCTTGAATCTTCGTATTTATTGCCTGTCGTTCTGCTTGAGCTACAAAAAAGAAATGCCAGTAATTACCAAAAGTTGTGTATTTTCAGGAATTATTAAAAAAAATTAATTATTTTAATTTATTAAATTTAAATTCAATTTCTCGATAGTAAATCGAAAGATTAGAAGTTTACATTTTTCAGATCGATTTTCGCTCCATATGCCTGGAATTATTCGACATCGTTTTGTTATTGTTGTTACATAACCATCGATACGAGCTCTTTCAACGACACTCGACAACCAAGAGCGAATTCCTCTATAGGTTCGCATAAAAGTTTCCAAAAATTCTTTCGCCTCATCTTCAGTAACCGATAAACTTTCAGCAAGAGATTTTGTCCCCATTCCATAAATCATTCCATAGCAAAGTTGTTTTGTTCTCTGTCGAATTTTATCGTCAACCTAAAATAAAAAATGATGATTTTAATTTATATTATTATTAATATATTTACTTAATTGTTATTAGTGAAATAATTTTTTAAACTAATTTTTCTAACCATATTTTCGTCGATATTGTTCCATTTTGCCGAAATACTTTTGAAAATATCATTTCCCTCCTGCCTCATAATTGAACGAAGAACTGAATCGTTTGCAAAATGAGCCAGGACTCGAAGTTCAAGTTGACAATAATCGGCGGAGAGCATAATATTTCCTGCAGTTGGAATAAAAGCCATTCGAATGCTTATCACAAATGAATTGTCCTCGGAATTAAAATCTTTGGGAATATTTTGCAAATTTGGTTCTTGCATTGAAACTCTTCCGGTTACAGTGTGAGTTATGTGTGTTCCATGAATTCGCGAATTTTCTGTCTCATTTAAGAGTGGAATCACCACCTAAAATTTCCACCAAAAACAATTTTTTTTATTTAAAATAGAATAAAATTTATTAAATTATTATAAAATTTGAACTTTTTTTTTTGTAAATTCGGTTTCTGCTACTTTCAATATAAAAAAAGAATTTACCAATGATTGAAGAGTGCTTAATTTCCTCCAGGATATGATCAATTTAGCAACTGGATGATCGGACTGTTCTAAAACGGCTTTACTAGTCGAGATCCGTTTTCCTCTTTGTAATCCTAAAACCTGAAACAAATTCGTCGTTTAAATTAATTCATCAATATTAAATAATTAAAAGTAATTCAAATTAATTTTTATTTTAATACAATGACTGAGGAGAATTTTGGGAAAAAATATGAAAAATCTCAGCATACTTGGGCGACACTTGAAGAAGACATAAAATTAAATTTTTTTCCAGCCAGGTAAAAAGCTCTTTTTTCTAAAAGTGCCATTTCCCGTTTAATAACGTCTGACAACTCGTTCAAAGCTGGTAAATTTATACCCATGCCTCTAAGTTCCATTCGGCTCAAAACGGTCAAAACTTCCATTTCCACATCTGAAAAGTATTTTTAAAAAATTACTTCTACTATTTTGAAATTTAGAATTTTAGAGAAAAATCCCCTTCGATTGTCGAAGAAATAAAATTTGAGAAACTAATTAATTTATAGTTGAAATAAAAAATAATAAACCTTTAAACGTGGTTAACAATGTAGTGCTCTTCTCGTGCAGTTGTTTTAAAATTACTTCCGTAATGTACCAAATGAGTACAGCCTCCTTGGTTGATTCATTTTCCGTCAATTCGACAGTCTCTTGAAGTACATTACGATTTTCGTAATATTCATGAGCAATCGGATAATATTTTGACACCTAAAACGATAAATTATATTTAATATTTCAATTTAAATATTACATTTAAATTCGAAATTCTTCTTTGAATTTCTAAAATTTTATACTTACCAAATAGTTCATATTTTTGTTCTTCGCCTCAGAATTCATTGTCCAATCAGCCACAGATGGATCAATAAATTTACAAGAAGAAATAATTCCACAACATTGATAAATTAATTTGTAAATTTTTCTCGATAAAATACATCGAACATTCATCGAAGGGTTCGTTAAAAGTTCGATTAAAAAATTTACACGTTCCTTGAGTGTTACTTTTATCTCTTGAAAAAAATTATATTACATTATTTTAAAAAATCACATCGTTTAATAAAATAAATTATTTCAGTTAATTACATAATTGAAAGTGACTCAAAAATATCTTTTAACAAACCTGGTTCATTGCTAAGTGGAATATAAAAAAGAGCTTGAAATCCCCAAGAAATTGCGACACCGCAAATTTTCTTATCCTTGTAAATAAATTTTTCGTTTTTCGACTTTTTCCCATCTTCATTATTTTCAGCGCCGAGAATCCTCGCGCCAATAATAATTTTATCCTCAATTATTGTCTCACAATGAAGTGATAATGCAATATCCGTTCGTTTCGTTAATTTCTGCTTTAAAGTTGTCAGCATTTTTTTACTCAATATAACATGAGCGGGTTTCCATTTTTCTCGAAATGTGTCCAATTTTAAATTTCGTCTATTCGACAATTTGGGAATTTTTTTCTCTATTGAATTCTCTATTGAACTTTGCTTATCATCATCATCAGAAAATACGAGACTATCAATACTTGACGTACTTGTCAAATTTGATCGAATTAATTTCTCGAGAGACGTTTTCCTCGTTTTTTTCATTTCAATTTTACTTGGTCCCGGTATTGAAAAATCTGTCTTTTCCAAATTTCTCGGCTCAAGTTTCTCAATATTTGAATTGATAATTTTTCGTGAGGAACAATTGACTTTAATTTTCTTTTGAAAAGTAAACATATCATCCGAATCGGAATCGCTCGTTACAATTGATACTCGACGTTTAGCGAATGTTTCAATACTTTCAATTGGAGAACCCTCGGCGACAGAAAATTTTCTATTTCCGATTGCAACTGGCGAACCTTCAGCAACGGAAAACTTTCTTTTTCCGATTAAACTTTTCGATGCCTTCTTCGTATCCTTTGGTAAAATTTTCCTCTTCGGTAATACTTCATTTTTCATGGTACTTTCAAATTTCCTCTTCTCGCCAGCCTCTTTTCGACTTAATTGAACATTATCCCAAGAATCCTGATCCCAAAATGATATACTATCGGGTTTCGTTTTCGGCTCTTGGGAATTTTTCACTGCGATTTTAACTTTTGTTATTTCCAAATTATTCATATTTACATTTGACTTGATTCTCGATAAATTGGAATTTTCTCTACTAATTTTTTTCGATGTTTCTTTTTGATTTTTTTGAATATTTTCCAATTGTGTTTTTACTTCTTTTTGAGTTTCTTTGTCTTTACTTGGTGACAATTTGCTCATTAGAAAATCGGATAAATTAATTCCCGATAAAAGTTCTTTTGTCGTTTTCGCTGTTGTGTTTTTTATTGTGGGATGACTTATATTTAAATCACTCAAGTCTGTATTTAAAATTACCGTATCGTTCTTTTCCCCTGTTATTTCGAAATCGGAGGCATTTATTCCTGACAGATAATTTTTATTACTTTCACTCATTTGATTGTCAATTCTTTGCGGTTCACTTTCTTGTAAAGTTGCAAAAATATCCGAATTTGTTGAAGTTTCGGGAATTTTGCCCGTTTTCAAAATTTCTTTTTCGTGGGGAATTTTTTCGATTTCGTTTTTCTTTGATTCTTCCTTGGATTTATTTTGAGTAAGTGTCACTTCAAAATCCGAAAGTCGAACTCCTGAAATTTCTGGAATATTCTCGACAATTTTTTCCAAATCGTTTGAATTTGAATTGCATTTGTCAGGAGCTGTTATTTCAAAATCAGAGACACGAATTTCTGACATTTCTTGAATGTTTCCCACGTTAAGATTAATTTGATTTTCTCCTAAAATTGTGTTAAATGCACTTCCTTCGAAAAATGTCATTTCTAAATCTAAAGCTTCGACATTTACGTTTAGTTTTGCTTTTGGCGGAGAAGTGACATTCAATTTTGAAGAATTGCTTGTTATTGATAATTTACAATTTTCTGGAATATTCAATTGTTGAGATGATGGAATTGATCGTTTCCTTTGAACGTTCGTTGGTTCAAAATCAGAGAGACGTAAGGAACCCAAAACATTTTGTTCTAAAGCACTACAATCGTTGACTGAATATTCGCTGTCAAATAAATTTTCACTCACGAAAGATTCTTGATGTTGATTTTCTTCTTCTTGTAAAACATTATTGACGAGGGCTTCTTCTAAAGCGCTTTCTACATCTTTATCAATACGTTCGTAAACACTTTTTTGAGAAATTGGTAAAATATTACTTTCTGAAAGGACCAGTGGATCTAGAATAGAGTGTCGACTTTCTTGCATATTTTCATTTTTCGGAGATGTTTGAGAAATTTTTGTCCTTTCGATCGTCAACTCCTGTTTATTTCTTGTCATATTTTTATCCTTTTTGGAAATATCTGTCTTTTTGTTGTAGGTAAGATTTGAAGAATTTTGAGTTTTCAATGTCTGTTGTGGATTATCATCAGTTGCGTGGTTCAATTCAGTTTCATCTCGAATTTCAATCTCCGATTCCTGTTTCTCTGAATTTTCTTCAATTTTCAAAATATTTGTAGAGTTTGAAGACTTTTCCTCCGTTTGTTGGTTCCAATGCACGTCACGGACTCCTAATTCATTCTAAAAACAGAAAATAGCGTAAATAAATAAATAAAATAAGAAAATAAGAAAATGATTTAAATTTACGAACTTGAAGAAGAGTTCGAGCTTCTTGAATTAAAAGTCCAGCCGCTTCACGAGTCGTGAGACCATCTTTTCCAGTTATAAATGTTGTTCTCACTTTATTTTGCCTTGCAAGTTCAAATTGTCCTTCTCCATTCTGTTCCTTTTCACTATAAACGAATTTTTTATGGAAAAAAAATATTAATGTTTAATTTTTAAGAACGAATTATCGATACGAACGTTTTAATATTTGTCTCCAAAATTTTTTTATTTAAAACAATACCTCTCAAACGGAAGAGCTTTATGTAGAGCTCGTTCGACTTCAAGTTCGTTCGCAACTGCTAATTCCACGACACTAGTTATTCCTTCTTTGTAAAGGCTTCTTGCTCGCAGACCATTCAAACTTGGAAGTCGTAACAAGTCCATTAAATCCCTACTGACTCCGAATTGTAATCGAGTTTGAAATTGTGCAACTAGTAATTCCATACAATTCCAATTTAACTGCTTACAAAAACTTGTGATCATTCCTGAAAAATTGATTAAAAACCAATTTAAATTATTCTGATTTTATTTAATAAAAATAAATGTTGAAAACTTTCAATAATTTACAAGCAGTGATTAAAAAATTTGCAAAAATATATTGATTTCGTTTTTTAAAATGCTTAGAATTTACCTGCATAAGTTGAGGATGATTGTTGCAAACTTTGAAGCAATCCACGACCACAGGCGAATTTTTTGCAAACTTTGTGTAGAGGTATTTCTCTCACAAGTTCGTAGAGTGCAAGTGCAGTGTAAAATCTTTTATGAATATTCAGCTGATTTTTTGAACAAAAGAAACAAATAAAACACATTTAGAGAAATGAGAAAAATAAATAATAAAAATTACAGAAAAGAAAAATGAAATTTATAAAAATAGTAAACGTAAGAATAATTTCTTTACAGTTTTGCCTGGAGCGACGCTTCCTCTTACTGCTGACAATAAAAAACGTTCCTCAACACCCACGAGTTTAGCGACTCTTTTCTCTGGTTCGGACAATGTCGACCACATTTCCAAATAGTTCATCCAATCGATTTGTCCAATTTGCGATCCTGAATTATAAGGAGTTACCAAATAAACAACATGGAGTTCCGTATCTAAAGCAATACACTTTCGAGCCTTCAGTAGTTCCTCGAAGAGAAATAGTCCCTCTTTGGGGGGAACTGAAGCCGAGAGACACGCCTTTCCAAGAGGAGTTGCACTCCATCTCTTCAAGTGCTCCTCTTCACTCTCCTGCAGCCTAAAAATTCGAAAACCAAAATGAAACTTTATACAGTTTCGAATACAAATTCGAAATAAATCATTAGAGAAATTTAAAAATTTGCAATATTTTTGAAATTAATATTTATTCAAAAAAATATCCCACATTAAAAATTCGTTGATCACTAAAAATTGAACCGCTTCCTTCACTGCATTGGAAATTGAACCCTCGCCCTCTTCTTGCAAATTGATGAAAGTACATTTTATGTAACAATCTAGATCTTCAGGGGTTCGTACAATGTCACTGGCAATGGCTTCGAGAAGAGATCGCATCAAAGGTCCAGAATCTTCCAGACAAGACTCTATCGGCTTCAGAGAGGAAGTTAATAAAGTTACAGCAACTGCCTTCTCATTCGATTTACAAATAAGGATACTTTCCCCTGTAAATTAAATTGAAAAATGTATTTTTAATTGACTCGTTAATTAAAATTCAATGAAATAAAATTTATTATTATTATTTGATTTTTATAAATTTTTCGATATTTTTACCAGCAGTATCTTTTCCCATGCGACCAGCGCGACCAATCATTTGGCGATAAGAAAGAGTATCCAATGGTTTCCCATGAAAACAAGGCGATCGAATTATTACTCTTCTCGCTGGTAAATTAACTCCTGTGCTTAAAGTTGAAGTTGCTACGAGAACTTTTAAAGAACCCGTTCTGAAAAAATTAATTATGAATAAATAAAACTTAATCAACGACGAGTTAATATACTAAATTTATTTATTTTTTTTAGAAATATTTCCAATCGATTGGAAAATTGAGAAATTGTCAGACATAATCTGAAAAAAATAGTTTGATGGTAAATATGTTTGGAAATTGTAAAATATCTAGAAAACATTGAAGTTACATTTTGGAAAAGTTTGTAAATAGTTTAGATAAAGTATATCACAACCTAAAACTTCCTTCAATTATGTCACGTTCATCGATAGTGAGTCCCGCGTGGTGAAAAGCGACTCCAAAAGAAACTGTATTTTTTAGAACACTATCCAAGCCAGTTGGCGTTCTTTTAAGTTGCTCGAGAGTTTCAAAAATTGCCGACGCATCTAAAGTTCTTTGCAAAACTTGACCTAAATATGAATTCGAACGACCTGAAATAAATAATTATTTTATTATATTTGTAATAATTTTCTATTTGATAGAATACTTAAAATGAATTCAAGAAAGTCGAAAAAATTGATAAAAAAAACAACAGACCTATGCTGAAAAATGCTGAAGCCGTTTGCAGAGCTAATTTTTCACACCAATTTTTTGTGGGACAAAATATTAATATTGCATGACCACCTTCGATAGTTTCAAGGCAGAGTTGAATAATATTTTCCACATCGTTCGTTATTTCCGGAAGCACTGGCAATTCTCTTATTAATTCTAGCTCTCGATTATAAATTATCGTATCAATCTGGAAAAAACTCCAGTTCAACAATTTCTTTGGTTTGTAATTTTAGCGTATTTCATTTTATTAATCACCTTGCATTGCTCATCTAGTGGAATAGGTCGAAAATCTGTTTTATACAATTCCGCATCCAACCAATCAGCCAACATCGATAAATTCGGAAGAGTTGCTGACATTCCAATTAATTGTATCTTTATATCTTCATATCTGCAAAAGAAAGAAAAAATAATTTCTGACAAAATTTCTTAAAATTGAAGAAAATATTGTTAGACAATAAAAAATGTGAAAAAATATTATTTTACTTGAGTGTTATGTATCTGAGTTTCGTGAGTAAAAGTTCTAAAATATATCCACGATTTGGATCCCCAAGGAGATGAAGTTCATCGATAACAATAGCACCAATTGATATTAAATTTTCTTCCTCTAATAGGCGATTTATTAATGAATTGGCCTTCTCAATTGTTGCTATTGCAATATTTACTGATTGAAATCCACCAGCGGGGATCACACTTCCCATAAATCCCTCCACTCGAATTCCACTGTCAGAAAGTAAATCCTGTAACAATAATATTATGAACGATATTTATAATATAATTATTTATAAATAATATACACAATTTATTTTGAAAAAAAATTATACAAACTTGAAAGTAAAACATTTTCTCACGAACAACCGAAACAAAGGGCAAAATAAAAATTGCCTTCTTCTTTCGTTCCAAAACTGTTTTTAAAAGTAAAATCTCAGCAACTAAAGTTTTTCCAGCTGATGTTGGAGCCGAGTAGACAAGATTTCTATTTTCCCTAATGATTCGTTCATTTGATAGACATTCAACTTGCCAGGGAAACATTGACTTGATTCCTCTTAATTCATATTTCTGTAAAAATAAACATTTTTTAAAATCTTTTTTGTATTCAAAATGATTAATGATCGATTTATTGAATTTACGATCCTTACCTTGAGAATTTGTCGAGGTAAACCCCAATTAGACAGTTTTAATTGATCTAAAGACCCCTGTGAGTCAATTGTCGTACAATTTGAAGCTTCTTGAGTAGAGGCAAAATATATATTAGTATTTAAATCATTATTACTAGTAAAACTGTCATTGCCAAGTGGCGAACCCAATTCATTTTCTTGCTCCAAAATATTTACTTCTTGGAGATTTAAATTCAATTTCACATCACTTTTGGTCACATTTCTTTTCCTCCTGACAGTTCTCTTAAAAAGAAGAGACTCTTCTTTGGTATTTGTTTCTAAAATTTTATTTACAATATTCTCCTTATCAAGATGAGAAAAATTTTCCATTTTAGACGTAGGTTTTGAATTCTTACTGGAATTCTGTATTTTTGATTTTATTATTTCATTTACTTTCGTTTAATAATAATAATAATTTGGTACTTGTTAAAATTCTTATTGAATAAACATTTTCGATTATAATTGACTAATTGTAAAAATATTGCACATTTTTTTTAAAAGGTAAATTAAATTCAAAATTAGAAATAAAATGAAAACTTCACTGGAGCGTAAAACAATTGTGATTTGTCTCTAATTCTTGAGTATGATAGGATTGTTAATATTATTGTGAGTATAAATAAAAAATGTGAAAGACTCAGGAGAGCCATCGTATTGTTTACAATTGACAGTTACCACATGTCAACAACACAAACGGCTCTTTAATTTTTAAATCCAAAATGGTGGACATTTATTTTCAGGCATGCGCAAAAGGAATCGTTTTTGCATCTATATTTGAATTCGGCACCAGTTCATCAAGAAAAAATATTATTTTCTATGAAAAATACGAAAAAGAGAACAAATTTTGAAGTTTTCTAGTCTTTAGATAGAGTTTTAATGAAATTTGTTATCATTTGTTGAAAAATTTAAGTGTTTTTGAATTGACAATCAGAAAACACCGGTCGTACATACACCACAGGCAGGTAAATTAATTTTACTTTTTATAATTTATTTATTAAAATTTAATGAATTTGATAGGTTTTCTAATTAATTGTTAATTAATACATAATTTAATACTTTTTCAAAACAAATAAATGTCTTGAACGTAATTGCAAAAGTAAAAAGTTTGTAATTTTAAGGTTATGTTTACATTTTTGTTTTGAAAGTTAAATATAGGATTTATAATTGTTTATTTATAATAATAAATAACATAATATAAAAACGAATAATTCATAATACTGATTATATGTTATGTTATAATTATGTATAGATATAGTGTATATTATATAATTTTTATAAAAATAATAAATACCTAATAGGAAACATTTAATTATTAAATTAATTAATTTTCTTTTTTGCTTTAGTTAATTGTATTGTCGGACAAGGATATGATTGTTGCAACTGATAAAAAATGGAATAAAAACTCTGCTACAAATTCTAAAGAAACATGATCATAAATTATTAAATTAATTATGGATCTAGACAAGAATAATTTGGTGAATTTGTAATTGAGCGTTACAATTTTATAATAACTCCTTCAGGTGTGGACAGAATGAAAAAATAAATACTACGATTATTGTAAGTAATTTTATCGAAATGATATAATTATAATATGAAACAATTAAGAAGCAATTATGCCTTGGATCTAATATTATTAAAAAGGTAAATTGATTTTTAATATTTTTATTTTCTAAAACCTTTTCTATAACAAAGAACTGACACTATTTATACATATTTTTTTTTATTGTAAATATAATTACCTTTTAATAACAAGAAATTATCAAGGTTCTCCAATTTTGGATTAATGAGAATTTAAAAAGGACAAAGAATAAAAACAGTCTACGCAAGATGATAATCATAAAATCCCAAACAAAAGTTAATTTGTAAAATCTCTTTTACGAACAGTCAAGGACTATTTTACACTCTATTTTAGACGCAATATTTCTAGTTCTGATGGATAATAATTCTGTGATAAGACCTAGATTTCATATAAACTGAAATTTTATTTGAAAACACTAAGTAATTTATTATAAAAATAAAAAAATAATTTATTCAATACTTATTTATATTTTTTTATAAATAAATTCCAAATACAGACTTTATATTTTTATTTCCTTAACAACAAATTGCGCACTTTTGCTTTGTCCTAAATTATTTTTTTTAATAAACTGCAATTTAAATTGAATTATTATAAAATAAGAAAAAATAAATTCTTTTACAATTTAAATAAACATGAATCGATATTATCTGACATGAATGCGATATAGTGATTAATTGAAAATTAATTCTAACAAAAATGATGTAATTCTTTATTTATTACGTAAAAAAAAGAAATAGAGATTAACACTTTGACAATATATTGTCATTAATAAATTGCACTAATTGTAAAAATAGACGTTTCATTTTGTTTAAATTGCTTCAATTATTTTTAACAGAAAAATCATGTCTTGGAAATCTCTCTTACTTTGTGTCTTTGTCAGTATATAGCAATAATCATAGTGCAAAATCAAAGTCTTTGGAAATAATGAAAAGGAAATTGTTCATTTTAACTCCTACATAAAGTGCTTGATATCTGCAACAAGTTTTTAAAATAATTTACATTTTTTTTCTGTAATATATTTTTCGAAGAAAAACTATAAATTGAGACAAATATTTACAATGAATGATAAAACATTTTTTTTTCGGTATTAAAAATGAATAATAAATATGAAAGAAATGACGAGATTTTATATTCTAATAAAAGTGATTCAAAATCAAAGTTTTAAAAATATTTTACAGAAGTAATGTAAAATTGTTCATTAAATAAAATATAATAAAGTCATAATTTGTCAGTTAAAATAAAAAAGAAAAAAAAATCTATAACGTGCTTCAAATTTAGAGTGATCCATTAATTTAAATTATTTCGCAATTAAACGATATAGATAAATGTTGTCAGTGTCTTCAAATAGTTTCGTGGGTCATTTTGTTATTTTAAGCATTTACTTAATAAATTTTCAGTAATTTCGATGTTTCTTCTGTTTAATTAATAATTATTAATTTATTTATTATTGATTAGTAAATAATAAATTAATTACAGAATTTATCATTAATTTTTCCAGGAATTGTTTGAAATCAGATCTTCACCAAAATTCTTGGTAAAAAAGACAAATTGTAACAGAACTATCTGTGATTTTTTTTTTAATGCAGTTTGAGAAAAGAAAAAGAAATCGTCTAATTAAATATATATATATATATATATTAATTTAATATAATTATTCTGTAATTTCTCAAACACTGCATCCATTGAATCTTAGTATAAAATACTGAAGTCTTTTATATAAATATTAATTGTATAGTAGTGGGGATTCGGTAGTCTCGTCATGAAGAAGTTGCAGCTCTTATAAAAGGCTGAAAATAATGTGGAACGTCACAGTGTTAAGCGAAACGTCAATTTCTTTACACTTAAGCGGGAATTTTCGTTTCTGACTCTTCATTTTTTTTTTCAATTTTATTTGTACTTGTGATACCTTATAATTTTGGATCAAAAGCCATCAAAGGTCAGTTATTCTCGAGTGCAACAAATTTATTTACGTAATTTTTGCATGCCTTCTTCTCAATTTTTATCCTACAGAAATAATATTCAATTAGAAAAAAATTTTTTCTTACCTTCTCTATAAAATATAAATTTATATTTTATAATTGATTGATTTATTTATTAAAATTGAAATTTTTTCTTATTTTCAAGTTGAAGATAAAAAAACAGGGATTAAAGATGAGAAATACACTCGTTTATAAGCTTCAAAGTGAAGAAAAAGATATTTAAAATAATCCTGAGATTTTGAAGTTAGTGTGTCGTTAAAATTTGAAAAAAACGTGTTTTTATGACAAAATTCATAAATAATTCAGAGACATCGGGGATTTAGTAGTTATTTTTTTTTCGTTTTGAAAAGTAGAATAAAATTAAACTAAAGACGTTAATTTGAAACAAATTAATCGCGAGTTAATTGCAAAATAATTGCCTGAGCTATAAAAGTCATTTAAAAATTTACCATTGTGTCTAGTCTGCATTCAAAATAATTGTAAAAATAAATGCAATGCTTCCTTATTTTAACTAAGACATTGTCACACTAATGTATTTAATCGATTTCTAGCGATATTTATCATTTTAGAGTTGCATTTATTGAATTTAAATTATAATAACCGGTTTTTTCTCATTATTCTATGTTGTAAACTTATTTTTATGGTACAAAATATCATCTTGATTTTACTAAACAAAAAAAATGTAATTGAGAAAAAATAACAAAATTAAAAAAAAATTTAATAAGATGATAAAAGTTTGGAAAAAATTTTACAAATAATTTAAAATTTAAAAAAAATGCAAATTTTGTAATTTAGTGAATATTTCAATTCGATGATCCCTGAAGAATTCGAAATATTATTATTTTTTTTATGTCGTGTTTATTGTTCATCGACTCCACCTTCGTAACTATTTATAAACTGATGTAATTATATTCCTAGTATTTGTTACATTTATAAATTTATAATGAAGCTTTCGCAGAAAAAATCCACTTCAATTTGTGTAAGAGAAAAATCGATGAATCACTTTCATTGGAAGGATAAAACACGCACACAATTCAATTCTTCAGTTTGCACTTGATTCGAAATTCACTTTCTTACGCACTCACGTCACGTGTGGGAATATTTTTTTGTGGGATTATAATTTACGCAATATAATAATGGTGTTGACGAATCGAAGGCGGATGTTGAATGACTGGATTTTCCCTTTCTCATTTCATGGGATTGTTGCTGAAATAAATATGAACAATATTAATAATAATTTTGATAGATAATTTATTATATTAATTATTAATGACTTATTTTATTATTTTAATTATTTTTTACTTTTAAAAATTAATTTATATATTTATATTTTTTTCTTGTTTTTCATTAAATGCGAATGTAATTTATTTAATAAATGACTTTAGAATAAACTAAAAAGTATAAAAGAATATATTTTCTGATTTTTCTAATTCGCAATTCTTTTCCCTGACGTCCAGAAGATTTATGAGCCGAGAACTTCCGTGTTTTGTGATTGAATAATTTAAAACTAAATTCCCAACTGACAGATATAAATTTTCCAGATGGAACTGCCTTCAAAGAGCGGATTTTACATGATGATTGAGAAAATTTTGAAAATTACAATCATTCCATTTAGTGGAATTTGAGTAGAAATTGAAAAAATTTGC
This sequence comes from Leptopilina clavipes, assembly GCA_001855655.1. Lineage (NCBI taxonomy): Eukaryota > Metazoa > Arthropoda > Insecta > Hymenoptera > Figitidae > Leptopilina > Leptopilina clavipes. The sequence goes on from JUFY01033663.1 coordinate 81,356, forward strand.
TATTTCGAAGAATTTAATATTTAATTGACGAAATTAAATTAATTAATTAATTTTCCAGATGGACGAGCCTCTGATAGTGGAAATGGTTTACATGTACGAGGCGGAAAATGCGCGAAATCATCATACGGATAATTTTGAACTGGTGCATTTCGATCCACCGAGTTCCGTTCTTCGTCGTGGTCAGACCTTCAATGTCGCATTGCGATTTAATCGCGATTACATTGATGAAACGGACATTGTGAGACTTCTATTTAGTTTCGGACCAAATCCAAGTGTTATGAGAGGAACAAGAGGCATTGGAACCGTGAATCGTGATCATCATCTCAAAGATCTTGAAGCGTGGGGTGTTCGAATGTTGGGCGCCAATGGAACCGATATTTCCGTCGAGGTTCGAAGTCCTGTTGACAGTCCCGTTGGCATTTGGCAGCTCAATGTCGAAACGACAACTGTCGGCAAGGGACAACCAGTTAATAAACATTCTCACGACGCCGACATTTATTTGCTTTTTAATCCTTGGATCAAAGGTTCGTTTTCCTGTTTAAAGTAAAAAAAAAACAATTTAATCAGTGAAGTGAATAACAAAAATAATTGAATTTTTTTTCAAGCATTTACTTAATTGAAAAATTCGCTAAAATAAAAAATTTGTTTTCCAGAGGACAATGTCTATTTTGAAGATCAACAATTACTGCACGAATATGTGTTGAATGATGTGGGAAAAATATGGGTCGGTCCCTATGGCAGTGCTCGTGGACGAGAATGGATTTTCGGACAATTTGATGCTGCAGTCCTACCGGCTTGTCAATTGCTCCTCGAAAGATCAGGAATCAAGACAATTTCCAGAGGCGATCCAATAAAAATGACCCGAGCCATATCTCGAATTGTAATTATATATAAAAACCAAAATTTAAATACATACACTTCAAAATGAATTTAATAGAAAATGTTTCTATTAATGAGAATTAAAAAATTATTTTAAAAATTGCAAACGAATAATTTAAAAAACCGAATAAAGAAAATAGAAAGTAGAAAATAAAGTAAAATAAGTAATAAATCGAAAAAAAGATTTTTATGTTTACTTTCAGATAAATTCAAATGATGACAAGGGAGTGATCGAGGGCCGATGGGACGGTGAATATGAGGATGGAACCGCGCCCTCCGCCTGGACCGGTAGTGTGCCAATTCTCGAGGAATTTCTGTCAACTGAAAAGGAAGTGAAATATGGTCAATGTTGGGTATTCGCGGGTGTTGTAACAACAGTTTGCCGCGCATTGGGAATACCATCGCGTGTCGTGACAAATTTAGTTTCGGCTCACGATACAAATGCAACATTATCCGTTGATCGTTATTACTCGATGGAGAATGAGGAACTCGATTATGATCCAAATAATCCCACGGGCAATATGGATTCAATTTGGAATTATCATGTGTGGAATGATGTTTGGATGGCGCGTCCAGATCTGCCCAAGGGTTACGGCGGATGGCAAGCGATTGATGCAACTCCACAAGAAACGTCAGATGGACTTTATCAATGTGGTCCAGCGTCCGTTGAGGCTGTGAGATCGGGCGTTGTTGGTTATAATTATGACATTCAATTTCTCGTCGCTTCTGTTAATGCCGATCTTATGAGATGGAAGGAGGATCCGCGGAGCGAATTCGGATACACCAAAATTGAAAGCAACAAATATCAGTGAGTTTAAACATTTTTTGTACCTTGAAAATTAATTTTTTTAAATTGAAAATTTGCAAATAAAGATTGAATTCAGCATAGGTCGAATGATCCTAACGAAAGCACCTTGGGTCTTTGATCCAAACGGCGACACTGATAAAGAAGACATCACTTATTTGTACAAAGCCAGAGAAGGTGATTTAATTTTATTTTCTGTTGTTTGAAAAATTATTTAAAATAAAACAAAAAAAAAAAAATGAAATTTTACAGGAACACCGGCCGAAAGACTGACGCTTTATCGAGCAGTGCGGAGTGTAGATTTGGCAAAGAGATTTTATTCATTTCCAGCTCCAGGCAAAGAGGACGTGGTATTTGATCTCGTTGATCTAATGAGAGTGAATATTGGAGATCCATTTACAGTTACGGTAAATATTGAAAATAAATCAAAAGAGGTTCGCACAATTAAAGCCATTTTGTCAGCTGGCAGTGTCTATTATACTGGAATAAAGGCAAATATTGTAAAAAGAGCATCAGGATCGTTTGCTCTTCAACCACATTCACGTGAGTCTAAATCTCTTCTTTATTTCTTTTTGTAATTGTTCTATTCTAACTTTTTCAGTTTTAAAACTTCTTCCTCTTTAATTATTATCTTTTGTAAATATATATTTAAAATTCTTCATTTCATTATGAAAAAAAAATATTAGGATTAAAAATACAATATATGCAAATTTATGAAATGAAATGCGGAAAGAAAGTATTTTGCGCAGATTAAATAAAAAGGAAGAATATAAATAAGAAACTGAGAGGCTAATTAACATTTTTTGGGGAATTTCTTTCTCTTCTTTTCTTTTTTAGACGAACAACTTAAACTCACCGTTACAGTCGATGATTATTTAGACAAACTGGTGGAATATTGTATAATGAAATTGTATGCAATTGCGTCCGTGGAGGAGACGAGACAAACTTGGGCAGATGAGGACGACTTTCAGGTTCTCAAGCCGAGCATCGATGTCAAGGTATAACTCGTTGGCCTTGCTCTCAACAAACATTTACCTAAAAACGACAGAATCACTTAAAGAAGTCATTTTTCAATAATTAACACAAGAAAATATAGTAATTAACTCATAATAAAAAGCTATTCAAATTTATTCTTCTTCTTCTATTAATAATTTTAATTATAATTATAAATTAATTCTCAATTATTACCTAATTAAACAATTATTTAAATAATAAAAATCAAAACAATTTAATTAATTTAAAAATAGATAATAATTAAAATAAATTTTTTTTTCAGATTGAAGGTGAACTTGTAGTAGGAAGAGCTTCCATTATTATTTTAAGTTTTAAAAATCCATTGAAGAAAGTACTTACAAATTCGAAATTTCATTACGCTGGTCCGGGATTATCGAAAAATAAAACAATTGAATTTCGCAATGTCGATCCAGAGGAAACTATTTATGTTGAACATGAATTGGTGCCACAAAAATCAGGACCACAAAAAATCGTGGCTACATTTACGTCAAAGCAACTTGTCGATATCACTGGATCAATTTCCGTGGATGTTGAAGAGTAATTTGTTCAGTTTATAAATTTTGAATTAAAATTTTTCTTCCATTTAGTGTTATTTAATTTTTTTCTTTATTTTATTATTTTTTCTAATTATTGTTTAATTTATGATTTTTGTTTTTAATTAATTGACTTAGCCAATTGGTTTTCGAATTAATTTATTAGTTAACTAATTGGTTAATTAACGAATTAATTAGTTATCTACTTAATTGAATAATTTCGTTTTTAGTTATTTTTCAATAAAACTTTAATATTAATCGATCTGTAAATAAAATTTTAAAAATCTTGTAACTTTGTATAAAGTGTGTAAAAAATTTTCTAATATATTTATTTTTCTAAAAAGTTACGAAAAAGAAAATCATAAATTGGTCTTTTATTCGTGTTTATTAAAACAAACCGAAAAAAAAACAAGTAAAAAATGGTAAAAAGTATCAAAAAGAAAAAAAAAATAGGAAAAATATTCCTAAACTTAAAACATTATTCGTTTAAAAAATTTTTTTCATAATTATCTTTCAGACTTTTCTTTATAGAAAAAAATTTTTTCACTCGAAAATTTAATTTTACATAATTGAAAAAAATTCATTTTTTGATAAATATTCAAGTTGAAACTAAACTCAAATTGAGAATATATACAACAAAAAATAAAAAATAGAATTGTAAAAAAATAACAAATTCAATAGAAATACCAAAGAATAAGGAGACACATTACAATAAAAATGGGAAATAATTTCGAGAAATGTTCATCTAAGAGAATTTTCGAAATTTTCTTATTTCCCTCTTGATATTTTTCTCTTTGATTCGACGAATTTCTAAATGTTTTTAATGCTTTTCGAAAAATTTTCGCATTTCCACTGGAATAATTAATTGCCGAAAAATCGTGTTTACTTTCGACAATAACATTTTTCAATTCCAAACAATTTTTATCAATGGGACAATTTTTCTCCAAATTATTAACATTCGATGTCAAGCATTGACGGCAAATTACAACGTTCTTATATAAATTTTGTGCACGTTTTTTTGCCAATTTAAGTGTTGTTATTGCTAAATTTTGTGCCAATCGATTTTGCGTGTCGTTTAATGTGAATTTGTGAATTTTACTGTCTTTGCATTTAATCACAATTGGCAATGAATAATCATCAAGGAAAATTGTGTTTTGCTGTCTTGTTTTTAATAATTCCGATGACTCGAAAATTTCCATTTCCAAGGGATAATTCAAATTTGACGAGTATTTACGTCGTTTTCCGCAAGTTTTACACTTTTGATTATTTCTTCTTTTTCCAGTAGAGAATAAATTTTCCGAACTATTTTTTGAATTTTCGAAATTTTTCTTTTTCATTTCGTATTTTATTTGAGATTCCTTTTTATTATTCCAAATAGCAGAAAGCGAGGGAATGAAATTCAATTTTGATATTAGCTTCATTGGTGAATTGAATTTCTCATTTAGTTCCTGATTATTCTCAATTATTTCAATTTTTGAGGAATATTTAATTTCTGGCGAAATATTATTAGAGGAATTTGCGACAATTTCAGTTTTAGAAATAGCCACTGGGGGAATATTCAATTTTGAAAATGAATTCGAATTTTCAAGCGACGATTTTGATGTAATTTTGTGATGTTCATTTTTTAGTTTAGTTTCTTGTAAGAGACTTTCACTTTTTGTCGCTATTGCTTTTAAGACAGAATTCAAACGTTTTTTGAAGCGTTCATCGTCAGTTTTAATTGGTGACAATTTTTTCTTTAATTTCGAATTCGACTCCGATCGTTTACTGATATTTTTCTTGAATTCCAAATTTTTTCCAGATTTTTCGTTCTGTGGAATTTTTTTTATTGAATTGTTTGCTTCATTAATTCCATGTAATTCAGAATTTTCGTTTGTAACAATTTTCGAGGAAGGCAATAATTTTTTGGAATTTTTAATCTTCTTTTTGGAATTTTCTTCGAAAATTGAAAAATTCTTTTCTGTTTCTACAATTGAAGTTAAATTTAGTGAAGCAACATTTACAATTTTTTCATTCAGAGAATCGACGGAAGAAAATTCTTTTTTATTTTCAACTTCTTTATTTGAAATGGGATTTATTAAAGAATATAAAGGTAATTCTTTTTGGGAATCTTCAGTTTTTTCTAGAAAATCTTCTTGATTATTTAAAAGTTCTTGTACTGGTTTTTCAGGGGGGATTAAATTTACAGAAACAAATTCTTCTTTATTTTCAACTTCTTCAACTGGAGTTAAATTATCCGAATTTTCAATTTCTTCAACTTTTTCCGAACTTATTTGGAAATTAATTTTATTAACAAATTCTGTACTTTGTTTGTCCGCAACATAATTTAATGAAGATAATTCCTGATTTGAATCTTCAATTTTTTCTTTAAAATCTTCTTGAAAATTTAAAAGTTCTTTGACTGGCTTATTTTCTTCTTTTTCAATCGAAGTTAAATTTACTGAAGAAAATTCATTACTTACTATTTTTTCATTTAGAGTTGAAGTCTCCAAGTCTTCAATTTTAGAAATTTTCTTCGAAATCCCAAAAGAATTGGTTTCATTATATTTCTCCTGAATTTCAATATTTTCTTTGTCGGCATCAAAATTTAGGGAAGATAATTCACTTTTTAAATTTTTATTCTTTTCTTCAAAACTTTCGAGTTCTTTTACTATTTTTTCAAGAAGACTTAAATTCGCAGAAGAAAATTGTTTTTCTTCTTCATTTTTATTTTTTTCTTCATTACATGAAACCGAATTCTTTATATCTTCAAATTTCAAAATTTTCTCTGATTTTGTTGAACAATTAACTTCATTAATTTTGGGAAATTTGACCATTTCTTTGTCTTCAATTAAATTCAATGAAGATAATTCTATTTGGAAAGTATTTTCGAAATCTTGTTTCAAATTTTCAGGTTTGTTTTCTTCATTGGTTTCTTTAGTTAAATTCAAATTGACCGGAGAAAATTCTGTTTCTTCATTTGAAGCTAAATTTACTAAAAATTCGTTTTTGTTGTTTGAATTTGAATTTGCGGAAAGAGATTCTTTTTCTTTTTTATCTTCATTTAAAATTGAAATCTCATTTCTTTCGATTACACTTAAATTAACACAAGTATTTTTTTGCTCGTCGCAAAGAATTTTCATTTTATTTTCAGATTTTTCCATCTTATTCGCTAAATCAATGGAAATAAATTCTTCCTCTTTTTTTCTACCATTTTCTGAATATTTATCCTCAAATTTTGACATATCTTTATTATCTTTTTTCTCATTATTTGAAAAATTAACAGGTTCTCGACTCCGCTCTGTTTCTGCTTTTAAAATTAAATTGACAAAAGAAAATTTTTCCTGTACTTCCGAATTTTTTCCAAAATCAAGAATTCTTTCCATTTTCTCTTTACTTTTTTGACATAATTCAGTGCAATCAATTGAAGAATATTCTTCACTCTTGTTCTTCTCCTGTTTCAAAAGCGAATTTTTCGAATTATTCTCCATTTTATCAGTTATTGGGAAAATTTCTGAATTTTCTTCGTAATTGGTTTTATTGTTTCTTTCTATTTTTGACACTTGATTGTCATTATCGAATGATTCCAGGGAAAAATTATTCATATTTTTTATTTCCACAATTTCCAAATCATTATCGGATAAAGATGCGAGTTTATCGAATAAAGTTTGCGAGGAGCAAACAGCAACAATGGCACCTTTTTCCTTGTCCAACAAAAGTGATGTGAAAGATTCATTTTCCATCAAATTTGATTTCCTTTTAAATAGATAAAATATATCAATTTATGTTTTAAATTTAATAATTATTAAAAGTCAAATAATAAAGGAAGAAAAAAAATTCTACCTTTCCGCTTCGTCCACTAAATCCACATTTAATCCATATTTTTCAAGAATTTCTTTCAAGTCATGAAAACTCTTTTTCGATTTACTGACAAATTGTTTCGATTTCTCCATAAAAGTTTCGGAACATTGATTTTCGGATTCGAAAGAAATCGATTCAGTATCAAAAATAATGTCTGAACTTCTAGAACAAGTTGAGGGTTTAAAAGAAACTTGACATGATTTTGATGACGAAACTTTTGTTCCTAATTCACAAACTGATTGCGAAATATTTCGATCTTGAAAATTTAAAGCTGATTTTGAATTTTTCGATGATATTTCCATCTCATTATTATCATTTTTCTTCTCCTCTTTATCTTCTACTCTTTCCTCAGGTGAAATTTTCGTTTTCTTTTCAATTAAAGATTTACGTGAATTAGAGGCGTGATTTTGTCGTGAATTCAATTTAATATATGTCTCTAAATAACTCGAGTCACTGGAATTCTTTCGCAAATATTTACGATGATCCAATTTTGTTTTTGAAGAATTGTCTCTTATTATTGTTTTATCTTCAATATTATTTCGATTAATTGAAATTCCAGATTTTGAATTTACTTTATTTTTTATTGACAATTTTGACTGTGAATTTTCTAATTTTGTATTTGACACAGAAGTGTCAATTTTTTTGGATTTCTTTGAATTCATTGAATCATTATTATTGTTGGGAAGGTTTGAACAGTTCGGAGAAATTTTATTTTCTTCTTCGGAAGAATTTTTTATTAAATCTTTTAACATTTGTATCACTTCTGGATGTCGTGTTTTCCATTTTGCTCTTCCAGAATTTTTATTTGGCAAATTCTCTGTACTTTCTGTCAAATTCTTTGTCATTAAATTGCATTTATGTTTTTCTATTCTTGCACTCATTGGTTTTTGTTCAAAATTTACGACATTCATATCGGATTTTTTTCTTAAATCATAAGCACCCATGCTCGTCGATGATCTTTGCATTTTATGCGGCAATGATGATTTCTTTGGATCATTATTTCGCGAACTTGTTGGAATTCTGAAAAAAAAATTAATTTGTTATTTTTTCTAAATGTAAATTGATATAAAAAAAAAAAAATTTTTCAATTCTATTAAAATTTAGTATTGAATTTATACCATTAAAACAGTAATTACCTTATCGAGATATCGTCGGATTTTTCTTCCCCCTTCTTATCAAAAGAAGAAGTGATTAATCGTGTATTTTGCCGGGAAATTGGTCTAACTGGAAATGAAACATTACCAGCTGGTTTCCATATTGGTTGTGTATTACAATAATTTTGTCCCTTATTCGTTCCTCTAATAACTGTGTTGGAAAATTGTTTCGAATTACTACAATTTCCCGGTAAAACTATCGTTGATGATTTTGTCAATTTTTCATTGTTCGAATTTTTATTCGTCAATTTTAATGACGATACCACTAGATTCGAATTCTCCAATGAAGAAATTTTTTTTGTTGTTGACTTAGATTTTGTTTCATTTTTCAAATTCTTTGAATTATTATCTTCATTCTCGCTAATTAAACCGTCTTTGGCTTTTAAAGTGATCTCCATCTGCGTTTTTCCTCCTTTTTCTATTTTCACTTTCCTGTTTGGAATAATGAATCATAATAATAAATATAATAAAATAATATAATTAGTAAATATAATTATTACCTCTTCGGAGACTTTTTACTTAGAGTTTTCGGATTATCCGCTTTTTCTGATAAATTTTTCGGTACTATTTGCTTAATTAAAGAAACACTGTAAGTAATTAGTTGTTCAATTCGATCTTTTTGACTCGATGAAAGAAGAGTATCATTTCCAATTAGTGTATGTTTCGTCTATAAACAAAAATGATATTAACAAATATTTATATATTCAATAAAATATATTATTAAATAAATTTAAAAAATATTTAATATAAAAAAGTTAATTAATACATTACATTTCTCTTCGAGCTGTTTCTGTTATTTTTCGTCACACCAGGAAAATGTTTGCAATAATAATATTCTGTAAATTATCAAGAAATTTATTAGTATGAAAATTTTAATTTTTAATTTAAAACAATTTTTTTAACGAAACCTTGTTGCTTTAAATATTCTTTCTCCTCCTTTACGACTTTCATCAGATTTCTTACACTTTTGATTAACAAGTCATTTGCTCCGACAAATAAATCTTTACTTTTCTCATTACTTTGAATTCTCATTGTACATCTGTGAAATTTCAAACAATTTTATTAGAAAAATATTTATATTATAAAATTAATTTGAAAAATACAACAAACAAAAAAAGATACCTTGAAATTCCTTCATTCAATAAAGTAACAGCATTATCAGAAATAATTGTATGAAAAATTGAGCAATTTTGAAAATGTCCCTGAATCGATTCCACCAATTTGCGATTTTCAAATAAAGTTGTTTTCACGCCAATTAAAATGTCAATAACATCTAAAAAAATTTTCTTTCTATTTTCTTCATATTTCTCGTCACTTATTTTCATTTTATCTTGAGTTATTTTCTCATTTCTTCCCACGAAAACTTTACGCTTATCATTTAGTTTTACTTTAATATCTCCTTGCGCCGTTTTTTCTAAATTCCCCAAAATTTGCTGCTTCGTTTTTTTAACTTGATTTTGCAATTTACATTTTTCTTGATCACCTTCTAATGTCATTGATCGCGAGAAGAAATTAAATCCAGAAAAATTGTTCTCATTGTTATATTTCGGTATGTCATGTGAAATTGCCGACGAAATTAAAGAAGAATTTGAATCATCATTTTGTTGATTAACTGATGAAACTATTGGCGTCACATTTTCATCGGAAATTTTTTTTATCTTCGAACACGAATGATTTTCCTGAATCAAATCATTAGATTTCTTTCGTTTAATTGGAATCTTTATTTCCTGTTTATTTGTATTTTTATTGGTAATATTTGAAAGACTCGATTTCGATTGAGTATTAAATAGTAAAATTGGCCTCTCTCTTTTCTTTAATTTCACTAATGAATCGTCCATTTTTTTCGTATCGCTTCGAAATGTAAGGGAAGACAATTTTTCCGGTACAATATTATCATGGTCATGAAATTTTAAAGTATTTTTCTCTTTTTTCTTTACACCTTTAGATAAAATTTCTTTAATTGATCTCACTTCCTCATCAAAATGATTTTCCGGAAATTTTGAAAAAGAATTTCCAATAAATTCTTTCGATTTTTTATCAATTAATTGACGTGAGATATTATTTTCACTGCAAGTTTCCGATTTTGAATTGAGACTGTAATTGGAAAATTGAGAGAGAGAATTTCCGGAAAAAATTTCAAAAAGTTCTGGATAACGGTTGACAATTTCATTATTTGACGGAAGATTACACGGCTTTTCGGTAATATTTTCAAAGGACCCTTGATCCTTGTCAGCTAATACAATTAACTAAAGCAAAAAGACAAAATTAAACATTTATAGTAATTATAAATATTTTCTATATTCTATGTATATAAATCAATATTTTTATAAGAATCTATATTCTTGTATTTTTAATATAAAAAAAGTAATTTAATACTTCTTCATATTCATTTTGATGAAACCGATTAATTTTCTTGCTTTCTGATATTCCGTCCAAATGCTTGATTGTTGATGAGACAATATTAATTGAATGTTCAAAATTTGTATCCGATGAATTAATTGTGTCCACGGAATTGGAAGTTTTTGAAATATTTGTATCCTCACCAGTGTTTTGTATCGCGCAATCGACAGATTCTTCTAAATTATTAAAAATTTCATTAAGATTTTTTTTATTTTCCATTTTCAGTAACTCAAATGATTTTTCCTCTTTATCATTCAAACATAATAAAGAATCCACGTCCATTGTTTGTTATTTTCGAAAATTTAGAAAAAAGAACAAATCTTTTACTACACTATACATTCTTTTCAACGTGATTTCAAAAATGTCAAAATATATTTAGATTTTCATTTTTTTTTCAATTTCTCATAGATGGAGAAAAAAAATGAAAAATCGAATTTAAAATATAGTTGAAAAGTTCTTAATTGTTTTTTAAAAATAAATTAATGTAATTAATCTTTTCATTTAATTTTTCTTTTAAATTAGTTAATTTTCAAATGTTAAATTTTTTTTTGTTTAAACGTAATTTGAACTCAAGATTTTTAATTTTACTTTTTGTGAAATATATTTTGTTTCTTGAATTATTTGAAATTTTATAAACTGATTCGTGGCAACTTTTAAGAAAAACAAAATTCTTAATTAAAACTATGAACAAGAAAAATGTAAATTAATAATCAAACCGATTTTATTTGAGTTTTACATGAGAAATGGTTCACTTTTTCGCGGGTGGTGCCGATTGACTCGAAGATTTAGAATCACGCATTGAAGCGCTGCGTCTTCTCTTGAGCTCCTCCTGTCGTCTAGCTTTCGCTTCCTTTTGCCTCTGAGCCAAAAGTTTCGCGTATTCAGCCGCCTGCTCCTTACGTGCTACGCAACGCCTCTTCTTCAAAGCCACCCTATGTCTTTTCCTCTGTAATATATCATTAAAACAAAAATTATCCTCAAATTCAAAAATATACTTTCCTAAAATATTAAAATTTTGACATTATTTTATTTTATAATATAAAAATAAAATAAAAACAAATTCGTACCTGCAAAGTTTGTGGTGTTACCAATCGTTGAATCTTGGGTGCCTTAAAACGTTCCTTTTTGCCTTCCTTTTGAATTGGACGTTTGACGACAAAGCGACGAACGTCATCGAGTTTCGTCAAATTGAAGAGCTTGCGAATTTTACTCGCTCTTTTTGGTCCCAAACGACGTGGGATATTATTGTCAGTCAATCCAGGAATTTCCTTTAAAAAAAAAGCAAACAAGGACAATTAATTAAATTATTTGTTATTAATTTTTTCTTTCTTCTTGTTTATATATTTATTTTTTCAGTATTTCCATTTATTAATTTAATGGAAAAATTTGTTTCGTTCGTACACTGAGAAAAAGTGCAAATTTTATTCAAACACAAATTCCCAAATCAAAAAAACGAATTTCTCTTCCATGCGATTTTACATTTCAGACAAATAATTGTACTGAAAATTGTAATAACATGGCAAAAAAAATTAATCAGCTACGATAATTATCAGAAAAAAATAAAGTTAATTTTTTTTTTTAGAAATTTGTAAAAAGTTTATTACCTGCTCTCCCTTTTTCACGATGACAAGTGCCAAAACCGAAAGATTGGCATCCACAATACAGCCACGAACGGATTTACGTTTCCGTTCTCCATCGCGTCGAGGTCTGTAGCAGGAATGTCCCTTTGACAGCAAGAGACGAACACGACCTGTTTAAAAAAAATTTAATATTCATTTTAAAATAAATAAATATTAATCAAGTAAAAGATAAAAGTACTTTAGAAATAAACATAAATTCTCAAATAAAAATTACGTTCTTTTGAAAAAATTTATAATGGAAATCCCTAAATTACAAATTGACAACTATTATTTTTTTGTATTTATTATTAAAATCAACTTACCATTTGTCAAGACACCCTGTTTCATTGGGAAACCTTGTTTATCATTTCCTCCAGCAACACGGACAACGTAGCCCTTCCATTCATCACCTAGAGAATCGGCCTCAACTTCCGCACCCATACGCTTCTCGTAGAACATCCTGAGCTTGTGCTCGTCGGATATTTCGAATAGCTTCTGGCATCCTGTTGCCGGATAAGACACGTTCAACTAAAAACATATTATTATACCATTTAGCACATGTAATCACTATAATAAACAAATTGACATTTTCACTATATGAAACACTCATGTTTTGAGGTTATGTTCACTCCACGTTACAAATTACGTTTATTTTCCGTTCTATTTACAAAATCATATAGAATTTTTTTTCTCACTAATGAATTGATCGATTCACATGAAATATTATCAAATTGTCTAGAAATAGTAGAAAAAGAAGAATGAAAAATGACATTAAGTTACAGGTGACAAGAGGACATCTATAGGTTGTGTTTTGATTGTGATTGGAATAAAAAACAATTAATATTATTAGAAACACTTTCTTAAGAAACTCTAGTTTTCGGATATTCAATTATTTATTAACAATTATTGATGATTTTGTAAATAAAACGCGATTCTTACCTTCATCGTGACAAACAATCACCGATTACCACGAATCATGAAAGAAAGAAAGTTTTCGCAATTCGCCATCAGAGTGCGCTTAACCGGAAACAGAAATACCAACAATTCGTTACAAAACGCATGTCTTATGGAGCGTATCCCATTGGTTGAAATAGCACGCGCTTATTTGAAGTAAATTCCAGTAAATATATTTCTTTTTTTATAAAAACCGTAATATTTGTAATGTAAGTAATTACTACTTTCGTTTAATATTCCATAAATATATAATAAGAAGTGCCATTTATCACAATAAGTGGAAAAATGAAACATTATTAAAACAAATATGGTTTCATTGAAAATTATTCCAAATAAGAGCGCATTACACCTTCCAATGAGAAATTTGCAGTTTCGTTTCTAAAGTTGGTATAACTGTCCGGAAGTTTAAAAAACAAATCAAATTGACATCACATTCTTTTGAAAGTGGAAAATATGTTTAAACACTCTTTTTTGGTAAACAATTATTCCAATTGCTTGTAATTAATTTTATTCATTAGGAAACATGATTTATTACTTTATTCCCAATTATTTGTTCACTATAATACAAAATATAACTTATCTTCTATTATTGTAATGTTAAAACGTTAAGTCAAGTTATTTCAGCGCGCTAAATTTAAATTCTTTATTCAAATTCAACTTTGAAATTAAATAATTCATAAAAGCAATAGACTAATAATAATAATAATAATAATAATAATAATAATAATAATAAATAATAATAATAATAATAATAATAATAATAATAAT